>JAHHZJ010004149.1:0-133883 GCA_021437245.1 Aegilops speltoides | reverse complement strand
GTAGTTCATCACGAAATCTGTTCTGTGACTACTACACCAATTAGTGAGGAAGCTAATGATGATGATCATGTAACTTGAGATCAAGTTACTACCGAATCTCGTGAGGTAAACCAGTGAGATCCGCACCAAAGTGAGTGCGGTAATCCTGTTGCGGAAGTCATGTAACTAGACCATGATGAACCTCACGAACTATGAGGAAGCGATGATGAGCCAGATTCATGAAATGGCTTGAGGCCATGAAATGCGAGATGAGATCCATGTATGAGAACAAAGTGTGGACTTTGGTGGCGTTGCCGATGATCGGCAAGCCATAGAAAATAAATGGATCTTCAAGAGGAAGGCGGACGCCGATAGTAGTGTTACTATCTACAAAGCTCGACTTATGCAAAAGGTTTTGACAAAGTTCAAGGTGTTGACTACAATGAGTTTTCTCAAGCATAGCGATGCTTAAGTCTGTCCGAATCATGTTAGTAATTGCCACAATTTATGAAATTTGGCAAATGGATGTAAAACTGCATTCTGAATGGGTTTTAGGAGGAAGAGTTGTATATGATGCAACGAAAGGTTTTATCGATCCAAAGGAGCTAACAAAGTGTGCAAGCTCCGGTGATCCATCTATGGATGGTGCAAGCATCTCGGAGTTGGAATATACGCTTTGATGAGTTGATCAAAGCATATAGTTTTATCTGAGACTTACGGTGAAGCTGTATTTACTAAAAAGTGAGTGGGAGCACTCTGACATTTACGATAAGTATATGTGAATGACATATTGTAGATCGGAAATAATGTAGAATTATACGCAAAGCATAAAGAAGTGTTTTGAAAGGAGTTTTCAAAAGAAAGACCTCGGTAAAGCTACTTACATATTGAGCATCAAGATCTATAGAGATAGATCAAGATGCTTGATAAGTTTTTCAATGAGTACATACCTTGACAAGATTTTGAAGTAGTTCAAAATGAAGCAGTCAAAGAAAGAGTTCTTGCACGTGTTACAAGGTGTGAAATTGAGTAAGACTCAAAACCCGACCACAATGAGAAGATAGAAAGAGAATGAAAGTCATTCACTATGCCTTGGCCATAGTTTCTATAAAGTATGCCATCTTGTGTGCGGATCTATTGTATACCCTGCTTTGAGTTTATGAGGGAATACAATAGTGATCTAGGAGTAGATCCTTTGGACAGTGGTCAAAATTATCCTTAGTGGAATAAGGATATGTTTCTCGATTATGGAAGTGACAAAGGTTAAATAAGTAAAGGGTTACGTCGATGCAAGTTTTGACACGATCTGGATGACTCTAAAGTCTCGATCTAGATACATATTGAAAATGGGAGCAATTAGCTAGAGTAGCCGTGCGAGCATTGTAGACATAGAAAAATTGCAAAATACATAACGGATCTGAATGTGAAAGACCGTTGACTAAGACTCTCTCACAAGCAAAACATGATCACACCTTAGTACTCTTTGGGTGTTAATCACATAGCGATGTGAACTAGATTCTTGAATCTAGTAAACCCTTTGGGTGTTGGTCACATGATGATGTGAACTATCGATGTTAATCACATGGTGATGTGATCTAGATTATTGACTCTAGTGCAAGTGGGAGGCTGAAGGAAATATGCCTAGAGGCAATAATAAAGTTATTATTTATTTCCTTATTTCATGATAAATGTTTATTATTCATGCTAGAATTGTATTAACAGGAAACATAATACATGTGTGAATATATAGACAAAGCAGAATGTCACTAGTATGCCTCTACTTGACTAGCTTGTTAATCAAAGATGGTTATGTTTCCTAACCATGAACAAGGAGTTGTTATTTGATTAACAAGGTCACATCATTAGTTGAATGATCGATTGACATGACCCATTCCGTTAGCTTAGCACACGATCGTTTAGTATGTTGCTCTTGCTCTTATCCATGACATATACATGTTCTGTAAGTATGAGATTATGCAACTCCGTTTGCGGAGGAACACTTTGGGTGCTACCAAGCGTCTGGCGTAAGCTGGGTGATTATAAAGGATTACTACAGGTGTCTCCAAAGACAGATGTTGGGTTGGCGTATTTGAGATTAGGTTTTGTCCTCCGATAGTCGGAGAGGTATCTCTGGGCCCTCTCGGTAATGCACATCATTGAAGCCTTGCAAGCACTACAACTAATGAGTTAGTTGTGAGATGATGTATTCTGAGCGAGTAAAGAGACTTGCGGTAACGAGATTGAACTAGGTATTGGATACCGACGATCGAATCTCGGGCAAGTAACATACCGATGACAAAGGGAACAACGTATGTTGTTATGCGGTCTGACCGACAAAGATCTTCGTAGAATATGTAGGAACCAATATGGGCATCCAGGTCCGCTGTTGGTTATTGACCGTGAATAGTTCTAGGTCATGTCTACATTGTTCTCGAACCGTAGGGTCCTTGCAACAAGGTTTCGATGGCGATTACTATGAGTTTATGTATTTTGATGTACGAAGGAGTTGAGTCCGGATGTGATCACGGACATGACGAGGAGTCTCGGAATGGTCAAGACATAAAGATTAATATATTGGAAGCCTATGTTTGGAGTTGGAATGGTTCCGGCAGCGGGAATTCTTAGAGTGCAGGAGGTTCTGGAACCCCGGGAGGTAAATGGGCCTCGATGGGCCTTAGTGGAAAGGAGAAGGGCAGCCCTAGGAGGCGCGCCTCCCCCTTCCTAGTCCTACTAGGACTAGGAGAAGGGGCCGCCCCTCTCTCTTTCCCCCTCAGGAATCCTAGTCCAACTAGGATTGGAGAATCCTACTCGAGAGGAGTAGGACTCCAGGCGCACCTCCTTGGGCCGGCCCCTCCCCTGGCTCCTTTATATCTGAGGCAGGGGGCACCTTCAGAACACACAAGTTGATCGTGAGATCGTTCCTTAGCCGTGTCGGTGCCCCCCTCCACCATATTCCACCTCGGTTATACCGTCATGAAGCTTAAGCGAAACCTGCTAGGTGAAACATCAAGATTGTCCTGCACGCCGTCGTCTTGTGGAACTCTCCCTCGACACTCGGCTGGATCGGATCTGAGGGCGTCATCGAGCTGTCGTGTGTCAAGAACTCGGGCGTCGAATGCTTGGCGCGGGATCGGTTGGATCGCGAGGAGAGCGTCGACTACTTCCTCTACGTTGTGATCGCTTCCGCTTCGGGTCTACAAGGGTATGTGGACAACACTCTCCCCTCTCGTTGCTATACATCACCATGATCTTGCGTGTGCGTAGGAAAATTTTTGAAATTACTACGTTCCCCAACAGAGGGCTGGTTGAACAGTAGCCAGTGGAGGAGCGTGCGGTGGAGGCTGGATGAACAGGAGCCCGTGGATGAACAGGAGCCCGTGGAGGCTGGAGGAGGTCGACGGTGGATGGATAGTAGCCCATGGAGGCTGGAGGAGGTCAACGGTGGAGTTGAACAGTATCCCATGGAGTCCCGTTTTGCGGTATGCCACACCCCTCCTGATGAAGAAGACCCCCGTTTCGACCGTAGCGCTCCAACACAAGTCCGTTTCCTCTGTTTTGCGGTACGCCACACCCCTCTCGATCAACAGGACCCCGTTTCGACCGTAGGAGGTCCAACAGAAGTCCGTTTCCTATGTTTTGCGGTACGCCAGACCCCTCCTGATGAACAGGATCCCATGTCGAACATGGTTGGTCGAACACAAGGCCGTTTCCTCCATTCTGCGGTACACCAGGCCTCAATTCCATTGGCTTTTCCATTCAAGCCGGTTGGCTCCCACACGTTCCGTTGCCTCCCGATGAACACGACGCATTCCGTTGCCTCCCCATGAATAGGACGACGACACAATTTCTCCGTTTCGACCCAGCCATGTACACGAGCCCTAGCCATACGTATGCGTGAGTAGGCGTTCGAGACCCTGCCCATATGTACGTATGTGGCCGTATTTTCTTTCTTGCACCCTGGCCACTATATGTACGTGTACATGCTATGAGCGTGCCTCTACTACAACACGTGCGCGCCTCTACTACTACACGTGCGTGCCTCTACATCGACCAGTATGTACGTACACATTCGCGACCAAAATGACAATGCTATGTACGCTTTGACTAGGTGGGTCCCGACTATCAAGCACTTCCTTGCGTGCGAAGATGTAGCTGGTGGGTCCCAGCAGTCAGGGGGCGGATCATTTTTTGCTCATAATATGGACGCACTTCCTTGCATGTGAAGATGTAGCTGGTACGTCCCAGCAGTTAGGGGGAAACGTTTTTTCGCAAAATACGGTTGCCCGTCCCGTGGGTCCCTACTGTCAAGTGGAGGAATAATTAATTTGCGCGTAATAAGGAGGCACTTCCTTGCTGCGGCAGTGGACCCAGCTGTTAGCCTCTCCACGTCTGATACTCTTCGATGGAAGTCGATCGTTGACCACATTGACCCGCGCCGTCTTAAAGAGCACCAAGGCGTTGGGCGGCGAGCCTAGGAAGGGGCGTCGCGGGCCGGGAAGATCGGCGATGGATGCCTGCGGAGAGAGTCTGAGGTTCACTGGTTCGGCTGCGGCATGAGGCTACCGTCGCTGAGAATAACGAGGGTGTGGGTGAGTAGAGGATGGCTTTGGCCAGCGGTGGGAGTAGTAGGGGCGGTGAGGCCTCCGCGGCATCCTGGCCCGGCCCACGGGAGGCGAGGAGCACCCGACACGATCGGTGGCTGCTTTGTGGTGGAGCAAGAAGACCGGAGGTTGAAGAAGCACTCGGCCGTTGGGTGAACATCGTCTGATGGCTTGGAGCTAGAATCGTTCATATTGAGTAAGTTGACAAAGCCCTCCGTCCTCGTCAACTTAATAGGCCCACAAGTCAGCCTCCCACTATGCTGGGTTCCAGCTAGCAGGGGGAGTATTCATTTTTTTGTGCGTAATAAGGAGGCACTTCCTTGCGTGCGAAGATATATAGCTGGTAGGTCCGACCTGTCAGCGGGGGGCATGTTTTTTTTCGCGAAATACAGAGGCCCTTCCGGTGGGTCCCAGATGTCAGGTGGAGGAATCATTATTTTCCGCCTAATAAGAGGCATTTCCTTGTGTGTGGCCGTGGACCCAGCTGTCAGCCTCTCCACGTACAGTCCACGTCCGATGGATGTTGTTCGTTGACCACGTTGACCAAGCCGCGCCGAGAGCACCATGGCGGTGGACGACGGTGAGGCCTAGGAAGGGAACGACACAGGGTCGGGGAAGACTCGGCAATGGTTGCCCACACGTTGGGGAGTATGAGGGTTTACTGGTTCGGTTGCCGTCGCCGGAAAATAACAGGAGGTGTGGGTGAGTAGAGAATGGCCTGGCCAGGAATGGAGTAGGGTGGGGCGGTGCATCCTGTGCGGTAGCACAGCCGGCCATGGGAGGCGGGAGCAGGCAGTCCCACCGGCGCTGGTTTGGGCGGCTGGAGCAAGAAGACCAGATATCGAAGAAGCGGCCGCGGCCATTGGATTAACATCCAGCAGTCCTTCTTTGCTAGAATGGTTTATGGACTAAGTTGACAAAGCCTTTAAGTACCGTCGACCTAGTAGACCCACAAATCAGCCTCCAAATCTGTCCCAAACAGCGTCTGACCGAAATTTCTAGCCAGATTCAAATTAACTTTAAAACTAAATATACCTTAATTTAAATTCAATGAAATTTTACCCGCACAAAAACAATGAAATTTAAAATATCAAAATCCTAAAGAAAAAAGTATTTTGGAACTAATTGCCTGTTTGTTGTTTTTTTCATTTTCCAGCCCATTTCTTATTACTTATAGCCCATTTTCTGGGCAAAATGCATCCCCCTCGTCTGGAAAGATTTCCGGCCCAGCAGGGCGTAGAAAAGCAAGTAGCCCTATGTTGGTTATTCAGCAAAAAACAAAATAGCTAGCTAGCCATTTTCAGAAAGGAAAAAAACTGGGATGGTCATGTGCTAAACATATGAAATAAAAGCCTAGGCTAGACAGGGCACAACTCCCGCACAACCCAGTTAATACCCTTCCCGTCGAAAAAAAAAATTACTGCTTGCAGCTCTTTGGGTCCCTCTTGTCATCCTCACCATATGCAGTCATATCCTTATTCCTCTTGGTTTTGACCATCTTGACAACACGGAGGCGGCTGCAGCCCAGCGAACCAAAGCGGAGGGCGATGGTGAGGTCTCGGGCGAGAGCGAGCAGGGCGGGGAAGATGGGCGAGTTTTAGCATGCAATGTGGCCCACGATCGTCTTGGACGGCCTAATCTTCGCCTTGAGCTTGCGTTGGTTTTCCTTGAAGAGGAAAGGGTGATGCAGCAATAGTAGCATAAGTATTTCCCTCAGTTTTTGAGAACCAAGGTATCAATCCAGTAGGAGGCTCCTCAAAAGTCCCACACACCTACACAAACAAACAACCAACGCAATAAAGGGGTTGTCAATCCCTTCACGACCACTTGCGAAAGTGAGATCTAATAGAGATAATATGATAAGATAAATATATTTTTGGTATTTTATAATATAGATTGGAAAAGTAAAGATGCAAATAAAAGTAGATTGAAAGCTTATATGATAAAAGATAGACCCAGGGGCCATAGGTTTCACTAGTGGCTTCTCTCAAAATAGCATAAGTATTACGTTGGGTGAACGAATTACAGTCGAGCAATTGATAGAAAAGCGAATAATTATGAGATTATCTAGGCATGATCATGTATATAGGCATCACGTCCGTGACAAGTAGACCGACTCCTGCCTGTATCTACTACTATTACTCCACACATCGATTGCTATCCGGCATGCATCTAGAGTATTAAGTTCATAAGAGCGAGTAGCATTAAGAAAGATGAGATGATGTAGAGGATAAACTCATGCAATATGATATAAACCCCATCCTTTTATCCTCGATGGCAACAATGCAATCGTGCCTTGCTGCCCTAACATCCTTTGGGAAAGGACAACGCAAGATTGAACCCAAAGCTAAGCACTTCTCCCATTGCAAGAAAGATCGATCTCGTAGGCCAAACCAAACTGATAATTCGAAGAGACTTGCAAAGATAACTTAATCACACATAAAAGAATTCAGAGGAGATTCAAATATTTCTCATAGATAAACTTGATCATAAACCCACAATTCATCGGATCTTGACAAACACACCACAAAAATAGTTACATCGAATAGATCTCCAAGAAGATCAAGGAGAACATGGTATTGATATCCAAAGAGAGAGAAGAAGCCATCTAGCTAATAACTATGGACCTGAAGGTCTGTCGTAAACTATTCACAACTCATCGGAGAGGCCTTGGAGATGATGTAGAGGCCCTCCGTGATTGATTCCCCCTCCGACGGAGCGCCGGTGAAGGCTCCAAGATAGGATCTCACAGATACAAAAGGTTGCAGCAGTGTAATTAGGTTTTCATGGTCTGTTCTGATGTTCTCGGGGTACATGGGTATATATAGGAGGAAGAAGAAGGTCGGTGGGCCTTGGGGCCCACAAGATAGAGAACACGCCAGTGAGAAGCGCCCTCCACCCTAAATGGCCGCCTTGGCTGTTGCTTGACTTCCACTCCAAGTCCTCTGGATCACGTTAGTTCCAAAATCATGCTCCGAAGGTTTCATTCCGTTTGGACTCCGTTTGATATTCTTTCTTGAAATCTTGAAATAGGCAAAAAAACAGCAATCTGGGCTGGGCCTCCGGTTAGTAGGTTAGTCACAAAAATGATATAAAAGTGTAAAGTAAAGCCCATAAACATCAAAACAGGTAATATAATAGCATGGAACAATCAAAAATTATAGATCGTTGGAGGCGTATCACACAACCAACCGTGGGAGGCGGGGCGAAGCGGTCCCTTGGCGGTTTGGTTTAACTGGCTTAGCATTGGAGGAAGAAGAGAATGAAGAAACACAGCGGACATTGAATGTCAATCAGCGGTCAAGGTTAGCTGTCGTTTGTTGACTAAGCCGACACCAAGTAGTATACTTTTTTATATATAGGAAGAAAAGAAAATTTGGGCTCGTTCGCCTGATAACATTCCCTAAACTGTGACTGTTTGATCTTGTGTCGCAACTAAAACTGCGAGGAAAATGCGTTCGTCCGCCGACCTCCTACCAGGGAACGTTCGCTACATAAGTGACTAGCACCCTTGGTTTTCAACCGAGAGGTGTTGGGTTCGAGTCCCAGGAACTTTCAATTTTGTCCTCCTTCCTTCCTCGTAGAAAAGAAAGAAAATCAAAGACTTGAGAAGGCGTACAGAACAAGCTAGTGTACCCGATAAAGAGGCGTTCTTGAGTTTTAGAAAAAAGAGGCGTGCTCACATGGCTGGTTCGAATCCACCCTAGACTATGACTACATATGGTGCTATGCTACTCTGCAAGTAATGGCCGACATATCAATGTTAAGCTTCTCCTCTTCTCTACTTACTCGCCTAGCATCGGAAGCTTTGGCGCGACAACCATGTCCGTGGCTACTCGTCCACTGCTCTTGACAAGCAAAAACCGATATCGCCAAGTCGCCATCCATACAATCGCTTTGTGGGTCTCATCACACCACCGCTGGCACACGCACCACAGCCGGTTGCTCATCGCAACCCGCTGCCGTTGGTGTGGTGCCACTGTTGCAAATCACGCAGAGTCGTCCATCGCGTCTCAACCACAATCCTCAAGCGAGTCTTCTACAAATGCCGAATCATGGGGTAATAATATGTTTAAGTGTGGATTACGGTGCTTTCGATTGCTGATTTTTTAATAGTTTGGATGATGATCTTCCAATTTGATTAAATGCGAAAAAGGGAAGATTCGTGTGATTGATATTTACGGGAAGATTCTTGATGTGGGAGAATGCAACTACACTAATTATTTGGTTAGCGAGGAATCCCAATACCATCGAGGTTGGGGTGTTGGACAAATGGCGAAGGAGCGAGCGAAGAGGAAGATGTAGAGCAGGTTAAAGATGCAGTTCCTCTGATCATGGCCAAGCAACAGCTGCTGAACGGCCTTGACAACAATGAGGTGATGAAAGACCTTGTGAAGATAATGGGCAAAATCGATGTGCTCTGTAGGATGATTGTCTCTTTATTTGCAGTGTATGTAGCACTCGTGATGTATTGGGTGGCTATAACATGAGCACTTTGCTGAAACTAGTAATGAATGAAACCTGTGTAGCAGGCTGGGCGTAGTGTTGTGAACATCTAATGATTTCTATTAATGGAAATCAGGGGGTATCCCCTTTTGATCATAAATAAATAAATAGCAGAGGCCCTTTTGGTAATAAATAAATAAATTAGCAGAGGACCTGTCGGGTCAGCTTTGTTCCCATTCGAAGACGTCGAGCAAATTGCAGTCAAACAACAAAATTTGTCATCAAATTCAAGTTTCACAGCCAAATATGAGTACAACTAAACAACAATGTCATCATGTTTTAGTCGTCATACAATTAACAAACACAAATCAGCATACATAACACGTGATGTTCGCACAGCAAAATACTAAATAACACGTTCATCTGGTTTCAGTTGTCATAGCAAACACAATTTCACATAGTCGATAAAAACATCTTACGGCGGAAAATCGACAAAAGCAATCTAATCATCATCCATGGCGGCGTCGACATCTTCGCCATGTCTATCGGTCTGAATCGTAATTCCACACGGTGTCATCTTCTTCTTCATCCTCAGTGTCCTCGAACGTTGGCTTCTTCTTGATCAACTCTTGTATGTCCACAGCCTGACGGACAATCTTTTAGCGGCGTCATTGGCGTCATGGTTCTCAAAGATATTAGGAACATCTGTGTTATCTTGTACATCGGGGCGATGTAAGCATCATCTTGTTGTGCGGCTTCATTAAGCGAATTCCTCTGCTCAAACCTTTGCAATACTCTCCGATCATTGCTACGTGCAAATGTGTCTTCCAAGAAAATATCATGTTGCTTGATTTGCCAAAATAAAGGCTCGTTGATGCGATGCGCCGCCTTGACATTGATGGATTTGAAATAATCATTAGCTCTGGGTTTTGCGATCTTGGAAAATAGGTTATACCAGCAGCGACACAATAGAACCACACACGATGATCCTCGGCTGGAGATATACTACAAGCGAACAATATACATTATGTTAGCATACATTTCGATTGTCTCTTTATCGTATGTATCCGTGCTCATGATGGCCTTTGTTTTGTGTCTTCCATAAATCGCATGCAAAGGGTGTTGTGGCGCACATCTCCAACAACATAAGATTCATAATGTCTTACCAGTATCGGGACCCATTGCTAGTGAGTAAAGGGCATCATCAACTGCTGCCCATCCTCCGCATCTTCTTAACCTATGGTTGAAAATAGACAAACTGATCATCTTATGTACTCAATATATTAAAAAGCTGACATTGCAATTCAAAAGCTTACATGGCTCTTGAACCATTTACATAAATCCTGCCATAACCGGTTTGTCAATATTTCTTGGATTTTGTGGCGATAACTCCTTTTTGTAGATGCTGCACAACATAGATCGCATCAAACATCTAAACATATAAGAATGTGCTGCAAGTTTAGTAGATTACGATGTATAAGCTGCAGTTTTTAGCACTTACTTGATATAAGGTAGTATCTCAGGACAGTTATTCAACACATACCAAACCATTTTGTCCAAATCTTTAGGTTTGTCCTCTTGTCGGCTCTTCCCTGTAACTCAAATAGAATAATCGAAAACATTGAGCCCGGGATTGTCTTCACCCACCTCTTTGCTAAGCTGATTAGCTGTTTTCAACGTATTTTGAGCAGAATGTCAACGCTTTTGTAGCAATGTAGGCCTCTGCAATGGAACCCTCGGGTCTAGCTCTGTTCCTAACATAGCCCTTGAAAGTGCCTAGCCACCTTTCAATAGGGTACACCCAGCCATACTATACTGGACCTCTAAGTAGTGCCTCATCAGGTAGATGAACAACCAAATGCACCATCACATCAAAGAAGGCTGGAGGATATATCTTCTCAAGGTCGCATAGGATAATTGATATCTTGTCTCTAAGATGCTCCAAAGCATCTATCCTGATATTTCTACTACAGAGTTCCCTGAAGAATTGTCCCAACTCTGCATCTACTCTTCATAAGTCAGGGCGGCCCAATCCTCAATCCTCTAAGGATAACAGGTAAAACCCTTTGAAGTAGGACGTGTCAGTCATGAGTTTTCAACCCTTGTACCTTGTTTCCATCTGCACTGACTCTCCTTTCAGGGTTGGAAGCAAATCCATGTGGGAATCTCACACGTGTGAGGACCTCATGAAATTCTTTTCTTTTTACCTTGTCCACGACGTACATAGCTGGTGCCATATCCCGTGGTTTACCTTCATCTTGCACCTGCAAATCCCGTCTAATACCCAGGTGTGTCAAATCAATCCTATATTTTAAGGTATCTTTAGTCTTGCCTTCAATATTAAGAAGTGTGCGATAATCTTTGTCACATATATTTTTCTCGATGTGCATCACATCAAGATTATGCCATGAGATCCAAATCTTTCCAATACTCCAAGTCCCACAAAGTGGACTGTGGGTAAACAATAATCTCTTTTACGCCCTACCACGCTTACTTTTCCGCTACCATTACGGGATGGTTTCATGGTGTAATATGCCTGACCTTCTCTAATTCCACTTGCAACTCATCGGGTGAGCTCTTTGGCTCATCACCGTTTTCATGCTTTGCATTGAACACATGTCTTGGTATTTTCTAGGATGCGGCATGTCCTTGGAAAGAAGCAGCGGTGTCAATGTAACAGATCTTGCTAAGTATTGCGTATGACAGCAGATTCCTGTCACAGCAAACACATGCATTGTAACCATGTGTCATTCGCCCTGACATAGTGCCCAAAGCCGAATAATCATGGATGAATCAAATTATAACAACATGCAGAAAGAAATCAGCTGGTGGGCTGCTATATAGGTCTGGAGTGAGAACACCCTCCATAGCTATTGAAGTTCCTCCACAAGAGGCTCCATGAATAAATCAAAATCCTTTCCAGGACTTTTTGAACCTGGGATGAGCAAGGCCATCATGTAATTTGATTCTTTGGTGCAGACATTTGGATGCATGTTGTAAGGGATAACAAGCACTGGCCACATGCTATATGTGGCACTCTGGTGGACAAATGGTTTAAACCCATCTGAAGCTAAGCCAAGTCTCATGTTTCTCGGGTCAGCAACAAACTTTTTGTGTTTATGATTGAAGCTTTTCCACTCACTACCATGAGATGGATGGCTCATTACATTCTGATCTATGTACTCCTGGTTCCTAGAATGCCACAATACATCCTCTCGTGTTTCAGCATCATGAAACAACCTCTGCAATCTTGGTATAATTGGAAAATGTCTCAAAACATTATGAGGAATGCTCTTCACAACATCGCCATCTTTCCATCTTGATGATTTGCATTTCGGGCATTCACTTAAGTTGGCATAATCCTTCTGGAATAGAACACAATTATTCTTACAAACATGGATCATATCATATCCAATTCCAACTGCATGAAGGAAATTCTTCATTTTACTGTAGGTGTGTGGCAGCTCAGACACATCTGGGAAAGATTTGCGGGAAGTAGCCAACATCGCATCGAATGATTTGTTGGTCATCCACTCAGATGTCTTCACTTGAAGAAAGGTGACCATAACTGAGAATACTGACAGCTTATTTCCTGGGGTGACAGCCACGTTGCATTGTTCCAACATGCGGGCCCACCGTTTTTCTTATGCAGGTGAAAGTTCACGAAATGCATGAGCATTTCGTAGCATTTTTTCAATGTTGGTCAAACTCACTGGCTCCGCCACCACCACCACCTCCTCCTCTTCCACCTGAGCATCAGGCAGATCAAGATGGTGATCTGCTGCTTCCACGTAGTTGACAACATTGGCGTTCACAACTTCACCATGATGAACCCACCTAGCATATGTGACCGACATCCCATACAAGTGTAGATGATTTTGCACAGTTATTTGGGGTCTTATGGCTGAATTCATACAAGCTGCTACAGGCGAGCACATCGATTTGGACTACCATACTCAGCTCGATAAAGTTCATGAAGTTTTCAACCCCTCGACATATCAGCGGAGAATCTTCAAGAAGAAGTTATCCAAGTCTGTCCATCATTGAACATACAAATTAGTTCTTCTAATAGATATTACAGGAAAAACATATATGCTTCTTTAATGAAGTCCAAAAAAATACCTAGGTCGATGTCTAAAGCTATGGCAAGATATTTGGACGAGTAGATCTAAGTAATGAAATATATGTAAAGCTAATTCAGCAAACAGATTTGAGTGCTAAATTATGGCAGGCTGTTTCAGCAGTCAATGAGGCCGAGCACACAGCCATCGAACTATTGAAGGCCATCACATCAACAAAGATCGAGTATAAAACAATGTAGAGCTATTTCACCTAACAGATTAGCTACTAGACCATGGAAATCTACGTCACAATAAATATACGACATGATATTTTAGCAACTAATCGGCCTTGGCATGCCATCTCAGCTAAGTATATTGAGTGCGGAACATGGCAAGGAAGCTTCTTAAGCAGAGCATATTGTCTGTAAACTACTTTGGCAAACAGTGAGATTAACAGCATCTATCAACTAACATTCAACGCTACACCGACATGCACGGGGCCTTAGTCTAGAATGCATGTACTGTGGGAGAAGCTAAGTGTTGTCGTCTCCACCTGAACGTCGCCCGGTGATGGCGGACGACCGCCGTGCACCTCCACAAACGTCGCCCGTGATGGTGGCGTCGTTAAGACGGCGATCTGAGCGTCTTGTGGGGCGAGAGGATCGCCGTGTGTCCCTCGATGAACCACGGCGCCGGACGTGTCGGCCTTGATGGGGCCGGTAACTTTAGCGGAGTGAATGGAGTAGAGGGGGACGGGGGAGGGGTTTGGGGAATATTATTGGCTAGTTGGCGAAGGGTGGTTGAATTTAGGATTTGGGGAGGGATTTTCGCGCGGTGGGTGGTGGGAGTTTGGCACATGGTCGATTTCTCCAAGTGCAGTCCGTGTCGGTGAAGAGCAAGCGAAGCGCGTTCCGTTTGCATGAGCCGTGTGCGAGGACCCGAGCGTGTGTGGGGTGCAATCATTGCGGCTGAGGTCTTTGTGAGTGTACCGCCTTTGTTCCTTTAAAACTAGGTGCCGCCCCTGAAAAACATGGTGCTTGGCGTGATCCATCGATACTACTACTAGTAATCCGGTAATCTGACTAAAGCAGTAGCGGCGGTCTTTTCCCACGATATCTTTGGGAGGTTGGCTTAGTTGGGTTTTTAGGGCGAGTAATGCTACACCTCGTAATCGGTTACATAATTAACGTAATGTGAAATGTGTGAGCTGTTAATTGTAGATTGGGGAGGAGGTCCCACCACCATGAAAATCGGGGAGGAGAGGGAGAGAGAGGCAAGTTCGTTAACCCTTTAGTGGGTTCCGTAGATGTAGAAAGATGTGAAATCGTGAATGTGTAGTGGGCGTACTATTGGAGTGCCTAAGATAAATTGTGTATGTATTGACCCTATGTGTTTATTTACTTCGCATGTTAGCTTTGTCTTGGTTCAATAAAAGCGAGTTGGTGATGATGGTGTACTGTCATCACGCAATATAGGCCGTCCGATCTATATCTAACGAGATAGGAAGGAAACCATGACAATTTGCCCGCACTCCTCTCCACATGTGCTGATAAGGCCTTCCCTCGTTCATCCTTTTCTCCCACAAGGTCTTGATGTTCCGTGCAACGCACAGGCATCTTGCTAGTACTCCTACAATATACTACATTATTGTGAAAGTTCATATACACCGGCCGAGATTAATGCAAACAGACAAATTTTCATTACATTTTGAACTTTTATAGGAAAGAAAAATAAAAGAAACCCGACCCTAAAGCTATTCTACGACGGTGACCGACGTCCTCCATCTGCGATCTTATGGGGGTGGGGTTCAAGACTGTCAGCGAAGGTGCGATCTCCGTGAGGAAAAGTAAAACACGGGATCGGACCGGCGGTTGGCACACCATGCCTGCCGTCTCCATGCCCTATTCATCCTTGGAGAGTCCCGACCTCGGCGGTGTCGGACATTGGATTGCGGCAAGTAGGGCGCATGGTGTGATGCTCCGTCGTCGGCCGCCCGCGTAGCCACCGCTTGTCTTTGTCGCATCCACTTCATTCGCCTCTATTGCGTCGCGAGGCGACTTGGCGAGGTGGTGACCTCGAGCTTCATCCCGAACAAGCTCTCCATGAGTGTTTGTGCTCCACGATCCACGGCGGATGTGGTGCCATGTAGGAGGAAGATGCGCTATAGTGCGGAGGTTAGCTGGGCGTTGCCGCTTTAAGTAGCGCATTCCGGTGAGGCCAAGCATCCGGGTGGTCATTAAGTCACCGGAGTTGGTTCCTCGGGCACGAGCCTCTTATGACGGCATACAAGCGGATGGCATGAATGCGGGCGGTGGCGCCCGGTGAGAACGCCTGCTGACGGTCTGCGAGGGCGAGGTTTTGGTGTGCAGGGTAGTCGGTTGTGGTCGTGGCAATGTTGGAGATCCCGCATGTCATTGAAAAAGCAAGGCGACTGGCATGGTCTCGAGTCTGGAGATGCAGATTGGCGCTACACCACTCATGGACCTTGTGCGCCCGTGCATCCTCGGCAATGGGTGTTGTGGTGTGTGCGGTTGTGGCCAAAGTGCACCTTACCAAAATTTTGGTCATGACCAAATGATTAGTCTTTGTTTGGATGGTTGCCATTTTTTTGGCATGCCAATGAACTCTAGCCAACTATAGTTCATTTTTCTTGCCATTGTCGGCCAAATCATGGGAAACCAAAACCTCAACCAAAATTTTGGCTAGCCAATGCTTTGATGGGGCAACCTTGGGCACAAACCAAACATACCTTTGATTTCCTATCCATGCCACAGCGCTAACGCCACCCTCGGCACACTGAAACCGACCGTGTCCAGCGACGATGAGCGTGTGGCTCACCGCGGTCGCCGTGTCCAATGGCGGTGCTGGAGCTACGCCATGTTTCTGGCCCCCACGACCCACATGAACAGTTGCCGATGGTGAGGAGGTCGTGGGCCAGCTCCTCCATTGGACTAGTCTGCGCTACATCGTCCCGACAGGTGTGCCCCACATGTCGGTTTCCCAGTTTTCCCGGCCATATTCGAGCGTCAGTGCTCCGCGCTGCGCATTAGGCCTTTCGCTATGTAGGCCAAGCGAGACAACTTATTGTTTATTTGAGCCGTTCAAGTATGATCATGTGGCATTTGCTTATTTCTCATTCCTCTCCAACCCTCTTCTCCATCGATCATGCCGCCCTCCAGTCGAGTCCATCCTCCCTCATGCCTCATTTGAACATTCATGCAGTATCATTCACATGTGGGCCTAGACCATGCTTGTATTTCCAATGTTGTAATTTGACCGACATGCATACAAAAAATGGTTCGTTTAAAGTTTCACTTTGGCTCCACTACGTGTCGCTTCGCATCTTAGTTTTGAGATCCCATTCGGTTCATGCCCCGACACATGTTGATGAGATCAATTGATGTTGATAGATCAATTGCATGTCGTGCAAGGAGATGAAGCTTTGGTCTGTTTCTATGATAGAAATGACCCGCGGGGGGGGGGTCTGTGGGGATCAGAGGGAGTATATTGTACATTCATAAGCGAAACGAACATATTGTACCCACCCTAGTCCTCTTTCAATCGATCTCTGGACCTCGAGATGAAATCGAGAGAACGAGTGGGGGCATGTGTGATACCTAAGGCGGATTCAAAATTTTGAACCAGTGATCATAGCATCCGCAAATCATATATAATAGGTATTCAATGTTCGTTTCGTTTTTGAACGTACAATATACTCCCTCCGATCCTTTCTAGTTTACATATAAGTTTTATGTGTAGTCAAAGTATCTCCACTTTGATCAAACTTACAGAAAAAGTATCAACATTCAACAACGCCCAATCAATATTTTTAGATTTATCGTACTCCTAGATTTGTACTCCTCCTTCTAGAAATACTTTTCATGGAATGGGTGTATCTAGATGTATTTTAGTTCTAGATACATCCATTTGTATCCACTTTATGACAAGTATTTTGGACAAAGGAGTATTCACATAGAGATGCACTACAAAAAAAGACACATCAAGTGACATTTTGGGCCGAACAATTTTTTTCTGTCATACTTATGACACTTCTATGACGATAATTGTCATAAAACCGGTATCATCATAGATGTGGTGGGCTCCTACTTCTATGACAAAAATCATGACGAGAAAATGGGTTTTTCGTCACAGGTGGGCGGAGACGCTTGTTGCATGACATTCTTTGGGCCGTCCATGGCGGAATAAACCATGGTAGAAGCGAGGCGAGAAAATTTGAGGAGTTCTGGTTCGGTGGGTGGTCGGGGCCCGGCGATGCGTGTTCATCTCGTACGTGCTGCGGCGTGTGTCTGGCGTTGGCTCTAACTAAACCCGGCGGCGTTGGGCTCTAGCGAACCCGGCGATTGCCTTTGCGAGCTCGCGTTCTTGAACCCGGCGATCGATCGATGGTCGATGGCGAACCCGATCGGCGATTCGCCGCCATGCTGCTAAGCTGAAGCGGTCGATGCTACCTATGGATGAGCGATGGCGTTGCGGGGGGTTGGATGAGCGGTGAGTGGTGGGGTGGATGAGCGGGACCCGTGGCGTTGCCTCTGGATGAAACAGGACCCCGATCGGTCGAGCGGTTGGGGCTGGATGAACAGGACCCGTGGAGGCTGGATGAGCAGGACAGCCCGTGGAGGCTGGATGAATAGCGGCCGTGGAGGTGGAGGAGGTCGGCGGTGGCCGTGGAGGTGGAGAAGGTCGGCGGTGGAGATGAGCGGTATCTGTGGAGTCCGTTTTGCGATCGCCACACCCTCCGATGAACAGCACCCCGTTTCGACCGTAGCGCTCCAACACAAGTCCGTTTCGACCGTAGGAGGCCCGTTTCCTCCGTTTTGCGGTACGCCAGACCCCTCCCGATGAACAGGATCCCGTTTCGAACGTGGCCGGTCGAACACAAGGCCGTTTCCTCCATTCTGCGGTACACCAGGCCTGGTTTCCATCGCCTGTTCCATCCAAGCCGGTTGGCTCCCACACGTTCGTTGCCTCCCGATGAACATGATGCATTCCGTTGCCCCCCCCATGAACACGAGCATTCTGTTGCCTCCCCATGAACACGACGACGACGCGGTTTCTCCGTTCCGACCCAGCCATGTACGAGCCACGGCCGTGCGTGTCTGTGAGTAGGCGTTCGAGACCCGCCCGTATATGCGTATGTGGTCGTATTTTCTTTCTTGCACCCTGGCCGTTGTACGTACGTGTACATGCTACGTGTGCGCCTGTACTATGACACGTGTGCGCCTCTACTATGACACGTGCGCGCCTCTACATCGACTAGTATGTATGTACACATTCACGACCAGAATGACAACGCTACGTACGCTTCGACCAGGTGGGTCCCGACTGTCAGGCACTTCCTTGCGTGCAAAGATGTAGCTGGTGGGTCCTAGCAGTCAGGGGGTGAATCATATTTTTTTTGCCCGGACACACTTCCTTATGTGCGAAGGTGTAGTTGGTGGGTCCTAGCAGTCAGGGGGGAATCATTTTTTTCATGAAATACGGTGGCCTGTCCGGTGGGTCCGTGTCGTCAGGTGGAGGAATAATTTTTGCGCGTAATAAGGAGGCACTTCCTTGCGGCCGCCGTGGACCCAACTGTTAGCCTCTCCACGTAGAGTACTCTTCCGATGGAAGTCATTCCTTGACCACGTTGACCACGCCGCGCGGAGAGCACCACAGCGGTGGACGACGGCGAGGCCTAGGAAGGGGCGGCGGGCAGGGGAGGACTTCGGCGGTGGAAGCCAGCGGAGAGAATCTGAGGTTCTTGGTTTGGCTGCGGTGTGAGGTTGCCGTCCTGCAGGCCTAGCCAGCGATGGGAATAGTAAGGCGGTGAGGCCTCCGCGCGCATCAGCCAGCCACGGGAGGCGAGGAGCACGAGCACGACCGGCGCTAGTTTGGGCGGCTGGAGCAAGAAGACCAAAGGTTGAAGAAGCACTCGACCGTTCGATGGATATCGTCACGGTCCTTTGGAACTACTAATCGTGCATCTTGACTAAGTTGACAAAGCCCTCCATCCCGTCAACTTAGTAGGCCCACAAGTCAACTGCCACTATCTTGTGTCCCACTAGCGGGGAGTATTCATTTTTTGTGCGTAATAAGGAGGCACTTCCTTGCGTGCGAAGATATAGCTGGTGGGTCCAAGTTGTCAGCGGCGGCAACGTTTTTTCGCGAAATACAGAGGCCCTTTCGGTGGGTCCCAGATGTCATGTGGAGGAATCATTATTTGTGCGTAAGAAGGAGGCATTTCCTTGCGTGCGGCCGTGGACCCAGCTGTCAGCCTCTCCACGTACAATCCACTTTAGATGCATGTCGGTCGTTGACCATGTTGACCAGGCCGCGCCGAGAGCACCAGGGCGGTGGGCGACGGCGAGGCCTAGGAAGGAACGCAACCGAAAGCAGGGAAGACTCATGATTGTTTCCCACGCGGAGAATCACGACTATCTGAGGTTTCTTGGTTCGTCTGCCGTCGCGGAGAATAATAGCAGGTGTGGGTGAGTAGAGGGATGGCTAGGCGGCGATGGGAGTATGGTGGGGCGGTGAGGCTGCTGGCAGGCAAAGACCCGGTCTGAGGAGGAGGAAGCGAGCAGTCCATTGGCGCTTGTTTGGCGGCCGGAGCAGGAAGAGCAGAGATTGAAGAAGCACGACGGCATTGGATGGAAATCAACGATCCTTTGCTTGTCGTCAACCTTTTTAGGAAAGCCTCAAATCATGGAAAACATCATACATCCCATCTGCCATTATTTCTAATAATTTACAGCCCATTTGCTAATTCTTAAGGTTTTTTTGGAGACCATATTCTTTTTGTTAGCATTACAGCCCATATTGTGGCCACGGTTAAAAAATTATACGAAATTTTTGCATATTTCGGTGCGGTCCGAACTGTTTTTAATCCTGAATTTTTGAGTCACAGTGAAAATGATTTTAAAAATAAATGTATATCAATATAAAATCCAACAAATTTTCCACGCATAAAAATAAATGCAATTTAAAATCTTGATATGAAAAAAGGAAATTTGAAATTAATTGCCGGTTTGATGTGTTTTAAAAATGTACAACCCATTTCTCATTACTAATAGGCCATTTTCTCGGCCAGCCGAATGAAGCTCTCGTTGTCTTGAAAGATTTGCAGCCCAACAGGCCTGACAAAGCGGCTTACTTGGCAAATCACAAAAAAACTAGGCTGTGGCCGTGGACCCAGCTATCAGCCTCTCCACGTACAGTATGCTTCCGATGGAAGTCGGTCGTTGACCACATTGACCACGCCATGCCGAGAGCACCAAGGCGGTGGACGACGGCAAGGCCTAGGAAGGGGACAACGCGGAGCCGGGGAAGATGCGACAGTGGATGCCCACGCGGAGAGGAGTACGAGGGTTCACTAGTTCGGCTGCGGCGTGAGGCTGCCGTCACCGCAGAATAATAGGGGGGTGTGGGTGAGTAGAGGGATGCCACAGGCCAGCGGTGGGAGTAGTAGAGGCGGTGAGGCCTCCATGCATCCACCCGGCCATGAGAGCGAGCACGCGGCACGACCGGCGCTGCTTTGGGCGGCTGGAGCAAGAAGACAGAGGTTTAAGAAGCACTATGGCCGTTGAATGGACATGGTACGGTCACTAGAGCTAGAATCATTCATATTGACTAAGTTGACAAAGCCCTCCGTCCCCGTCAACTTAGTAGGCCCAAAAATTTAGCCACCCACTATGGTGGGTCCCAGCTAGCAGGGGGTATTCATTTTTTGTGCGTAATAAGGAGGCACTTCCTTGCGTGCGAAGATATAGCTGGTGGGTCCGACCTGCCAGAGGAGCGTTTTTTCGCGAAATCTGAAGCCCTTCCCACGTCATATCCACGTCAAATCGTAATAAGGAGAACTTTCCTTGCGTGCGACCATGGACCTCGTGGGTCCCAGCCATCGAGCTCTCCACGTCTGATCCTCTTGATGACTCTCAGATCGTTGACCACGCCTTGGCCGAAAGCGCACCGAAGCGATGGACGACGGCGAGCACCGATGGAACGACCCGGAGATGGGGAAGATGCGGGAGTGGAGTTGCAGATGGAGAGGAGTGGGAAACTTGACTGGTTTGGGTGCGGGGTGGGCCTACACTCGGCGAGAGAATAACAGGAGGTGCGGAGGGAGGGATGGCTCGCCGTCGGCCCAGGTAGCGTTTGAGGAGAGCATAAAACTCGCCGCTAGGCGTTGAAGGCTGGAAGCAGCGCGGTCCCAGCAGCACTGGGGAAGAAAACGAGATTGAAGAAGAATGCCGGCCATTGGATGTAAATCCAACGCCTTCTTAGGCTTCGACCTACTGGCCCACATGTCAGCCAGTCCATTTGTTTTTTTAATCCATTTGGTGGGCTGGATGAAACAATGATGTAGCATCTATGCAGCCCGTTTAAATCCCATTTGCATTTTTCTCGAAATCTGTGGACTTGCTGGGCTGGGTGAAAAAATCATGTTGGGCTAGACGGAGAAATGTTATAAAAACATAAACACATGATTGCACATCTATTACTGCATTGGTCAGTAAAATATTTGCAAGCTTATGTACGCAATCACTAGGAGTTAACTTTCCAAGTTATGTATAAACGATTATTATTATTATTTTGTAAGAACTTTCAACTTATGAAATAAAATATCATTTAAATTTGATGAGTTAATAGTGCGTGGGGTATTATTATTTTTAGGCTAGGCGTGGGGCAGTTGAGTTGGTTCTAGGGAAAAATCTTTGGGAGAAAACTCGGTTTACATCGGAAAAAAAGTGGGAGAAAATTCAGAGACCTGCTTTGGGTCCACGAGGAGGGAATATGTTGGGAGGAAGGATATTCAAAGCACGGCAGCCGAGTGAACTAGTTTTTTTAACGGACAAGTGAACTAGTTACATACATAAGCAAATAGCCACTAAAAAAGCTATCAGGTTAATGGGTTCTTAAAAGAAATATTTCGGACAAAACAGATAATTACGACGCATAGGCTAATGCATGAAACACTCAGATGATAAAGGTGCTTATAAACAGATAAAGTACAACATCTAGACCTTCCTCGCATGCTTGATCATGACGCTGCGGTTGTTCGTGTACTCGTTGGTTACGGGAAGCAGACACGCCCTCATGTCCAAGATCTGCCTGTACATGTCGTAGTATGCGTATGCGTCCTTGGCCACCTAGGTTATGTAGGCTAGATTCAGAGGTACCTCCCACGTGTTCAGGTCCTTGGTATCGTTGTCCTCTTTCATGTTGGCGTATCAGGGGTCGATGATGGTCTCGGCAAGGTCAACCATGGAGTCCTTCTCCAGCTCGTTGCTGATGATCTTGTATTGCTTTTGGATGTCGACAAGCTTGTTGCACCAGATGGTCGAATCGTCACATTCTTCCTTCTCTCCACCATAGCGAAGGGGCAGTCGGTGCTGCCGATGAAACAGGCGAATGCGCCAGAACCTCTGATGGCCCTACAGAAGTGGTTGATGAGAACCTCATCCCGCACACATACCTGGGCGACGACGATCCACTGGTCCCTGTCAGGAGACGAATGGACGGGCACAAGGTCTAGTCCTGCAACCTTGTGCTTTCTCGTCCTGTAGGTACTGCTTGAACTCGGCGAGGCAGAGCTTCACCGAGTCCGGATCGTTGGTCTACATCACATTCAACTTGGTGCAGCCATAGTACTGAACAGCAAACTCAAAGGGGAACTCCTTGCTAAAGTCCATACCCAGCAGGCTCACCCCTCGGATCGCCATTGGAGTCTCTTAGAGTGAACGAGTGTGTAGGCGGCGGCGGCAGTTCATTTTTTAGCTCTTGGGGAACTGGATTCAACAATAAACTGAGTGTGTACAGGCGACAACAGTTACTACCCCTCCCTCATCCGCTGCACGCCCGACAAAAGATGCACCCTCGGCGCATTCAAATGCCTCCATTAAGAAACCTACTCCGACCACACGTCGGTTCACGAGCGGGTCTGTATTGGTACTGTAATAACAGGAGTTAGTGGTCACTTTACTTAAATTTAATTAGCTTTATTAGAAATTTATACCTAAAACAAGCAATGCATTGGCTCGTTCTATCAGTGCCACAGGATCAACATGCACAACAATTAGAATTATTATTCTCAGGACGCACACGATCAACACATTTTTCGCACTTTCACAAAGATAATACTACCAAGTTTGAACTGTTTGTTATGGTTGTTGTCCTCTGCATCATCATGTCGTGTTTCCTAGCTTGCAAGATTCAGAACCAACAAATAAGATCCAAATAATAAGTACAACAAAGATGCCTACACATCTCATTGACTCCCAGCTTGCAAGATTCAGAACCAACAAATAAGATCCAAATAATAAGTACACCAAAGATGCCTACACATCTCATTGATTCCCAGCTTGCAAGATTCAGAACCAACAAATAAGATTCAAATAATAAGTACAACAAAGATGCCTACACATCTCATTGATTACCAACTTGCAAGATTCAGAACCAACCCATTAGAGCCTTTTGATACAGTGAATATCGGGATTAAACCCATCTTGGCTAGCCATGCCATACAATCGAAGAACTTGGCGAATGCTCTTGACCGTCACAACATCTGTAGTTGAGTATTCTTGTTTGCACAACACAAACAAGAAGAGCATGATTTCACTTTAATAGGGGCCTCCTGGAACTCAACCTGCAGCTCCACTAGGATGAGGTCTGCCTGGAGTTCCATGATTCAATTCATGCGCCTTTTCTGTAGTTCACCTGAAATGAAGGAAAGATTGCATCATTCAGCTAGCAAGAAGTACTTGCTCTCGTGAGCTGGCAGGTTCTTCTTTAGTAGTTGCACTAAAATTGAGGAACATTAAGGTTGGTTTTCCGGCTCATGTAAGGTGCAACTATAATTTTCTTATCCTTTTGTGCAGTTCTGTAGGATCGGAAGTATGTCTAGAGGGGGGGTGATTAGACTACTTGACAACTTAAAAATTTTGCCTTTTGATTGGTGTAGTTTCTTAGCAAGTTCACAATGATAACCAAGTCAAGTATCACCCTACACATGCAATTCTAGAGTTATGGCAGCGGAAAGTAAATTGCATGTATAGTAAATGAGAGGAGGAGAAGAGCAAACATAATGGAACACGGAGATTTTTCTCGTGGTTCCGATAGGTGGTGCTATCGTCAATCCACGTTGATGGAGACTTCAACCCACGGAGGGTAGCGGCCATGCTTGAGTCCACGGAGGCTCCACCCACGAAGGGTCCACGAAGAAGCAACCTTGTCTATGCCATCATGGCTTCGCCCACGGAGGACTAGCCTTACTCGGGGTAGATCTTCACGAAGTAAGCGATCTCCTTGCCCTTACAAACTCCTTGGTTCAACTCCACATCATGACGGAGGCTCCCAAGTGACACCTAACCAATCTAGGAGGCACCACCCTCCAAAAGGTAATAGATGGGGTTGGTGATGATGAACTCCTTGCTCTTGTGCTTCAAATGATAATCTCCCCAACACTCAACTCTCCTCACCGATTTGGCTGTGGTGGAGGAAGGGATTGAGTGGAAAGCAACTTGGAAAGACTAGAAATCAAGTGTCATATGGTGGGAGTGGAGCAACAGTCTCAACACAAGGGTAGGTAGTTTTCTTCTCGAAATGTAAGGTAGGAGTGGTAGTTCTTTCGATGGCTCTCTCCACGAATGAAGAGGAGGTGGAGGGTATTTATAGCCTCCACACAAAATCCAACCGTTACACACATTTGAGCAATCTCGGTCAGACCGAAGTTGACAACTCGGTCAGACCGAAAGTTCAAATCTTGTGAACGTTGGGATTTTCGGTGGGACCGAAAATACAATCTCGGTTGGACCGATTCTTCCAAAGTCTAGGGTTTGCCAATCTCGGTGGGACCGACTTTCTCATCTCGGTGACACCGATTTGAGTATAGAAGGTTACAGAAGCTTGGCAACACCAATTTCGGAATGACCGAGTTTGGAATCGGAAAATCCGAGATTCTTAGGGTTTGGCTATATGGCTGAGGTGGTTCATCTCGGTGTGGTGAGTTTGGAATCGGTGGGACCGAGATTACTTATGGGTTTATGTTGGAATGAAAGATTGCTGATTGTTTGAGAGATAAATCACTAAGCACTTTAGAGCAACGGATCATCATCATAACCTCACCCCTTTTAATAGTATTGGCTTTCCTATGGACTCAATGTGATCTTGGATCACTAAACCAAAAATGGAGTCTTGAGCTTTTGCCAATGTTTTCCTTAGCATTTTGAGGGTCCACATCATCAGTCATTGCCATTCCCATATCACTTGAACTTTCTGAAATATTCTCAAGAAATGATTAGTTCAATGATATATATGTTGTTATTAATTACCAAAACCACACGGGATTAGTTGCACTTTCAATCTCCCCTTTTGGTAATTGATGACAACATATAGATCAAAGCTTCGACAAATGATATAATCAATGAATAACATAAATCGCTTTGAGAAGTATGTGATAAGCAAGAGCTCCCCTAAATTTGTGCATTATTTAAGATTTGCGTTTGAATGCAAATGCACAATCGATTAGGATCATGGGTTACTCTTCCATGTCACATACATCTTGGTGGAGCGCACAAAATGATAAGAATGAATAGCATGCACCCAATCACCAAGACATGAGTAAATGATCATACAAGATATGAATGGAATATGATAAGCATCAAGCACTCATTAAGCACAGTATGATCAAGCACTCATCAAGATAGAGAAAACGTAGTATCAAGCACACGAAGTATCTCAAAGAACTCAAAAGTATCTCAAGGAAAACCATAAGCGAAAGAGCAAAAACGAGCACTCTCTCTCTCGAAGCCCTATGATCTATACAATTTCTCCCCTTTGGCAACAAGTTACCAAAAAGTTCGAAGGTATAGAGCTAATCGTCACTCGGGACTCTGTGGCGGCTCTGCTGCGTCGATGGAGTGGAGATGGCTGCATCTGCAAAGCTTCTGCTGAAGTCTGTGGAGCTGGAGGAGTGGATCTTGGGCTAGTCTTTGGGCCAGCGGAGCTGTAGGAGGTCTTGATGTAGTAGCCACAGGATCGACCTTTGGAATAGCAAATGATCTGGGCTTTGTGGAGCCTTCAGCAGGGCTGCTCATAGTCATCTGGACCATGTCACCTTCCATCTCCTTCATGAGTTCTCGCCTTCTCCTCTTAGCTTCCTCGATATCGCATCAAGCTTGTTGGCGGTGACACTGCACTTGATCGACAGCGTCGAGCATGGAACTTATCCTCAACGATCCTCTCAAGGCTCTCTGAGATTGCACTATCTTTGGCGGCGTAGCTCAATTCTCTGAGTGGCTTCAAGAAGTTGTTCGCAACGCTCTTGGGCTTTGCTTCTTTGCTTCCTTCTCGGCTTTAGCTTGTTTAGCGACTTCAGACTTAGCATGTCCTTCTCTGAGATGTGGGAGCATTCTCGGTCATCACAACCTCGTTGTCCTCATGTTCAGCTGCGATGGCAAGTGGGGTCTATCCAACGGTAGGTGTCCGTGCCAAACTTGGCATTGATGAGCATCTGAATGTGCGGAGCAAACCCACGACCTCTTACGGTCATTTCTTGTCCTCTTGATAGTCTCAACTATCGTGTCCATCACCTTAAAAGGTGTCTTGATCTAGAATGTGCAGCATGTTGATAGAGTACCCTCTTATCATGCGGTGGTCTCCTGACTTAGGCATCAATGTATGCCTCAGAATGGTGTTGGTGGTTGGGAGACCTGCCTGAAGGTAGTAGACTGAACCAAGCTTCCAGATCTCTACATCCTCATCAACCTCATTATACATGTTCTTCATTGACTCGTGATTTTTCTTCGGAATGCCATACACATCAATATCATCTTCCCTTGAAACTGGTGCGTTCAGCAATGCTCTCCATTCCTCAACAGTAGAATGGAATCTACGCCTTCATCATCCATACAATCGCCATCTGGATAGAAGTGTGCGGTGGCATAGAATTGCATGATCATCTCATCGTTCGAGCGGTCAATTTCGACCAGCGAAATCTGCAATCCCTAGCGGTGAAGCTTTCATGCACATGTGGGAAAAAGTCTCTGTGCTCTTCACTATCGATGTATTCCCGGTCAGCGTGTCTGGTGTCGGCAACAATTGGCTTCTTGTCCATGAGCACTTTGTCTCATAAAAGTCTTGTTGCTCTCTTGTGTGGAATCTTGAGTCAATCGCTGTTCTTCTCCTGGCGGCATATGGATCTGTTTGCCTCCATAGCTTTGAGTCCTTTGTCCTTTCTCTCCTTCATATTTTCAGCTCGAGGATGAGCTTCATTATGAGCTGGCGGTTTCGTCTTAGCTTGAGCAAAACATGAGCCTCATCATCGATTCTGCGGTGGCACATTGTCCTTCTTCTTCTCTGAAGCGGTATGTTCTTCTGAGTCTTCTTGGGCTTGGCAGCTGGTTTGGCTTGGGCTGCCTTTCTTTGGAGCTGAAGGCTTAGCTTTTGGAGGTGCTCCCGCTTACGATGGCATCACCCATCAATTTACTTCGAGGTGGCTGAGGTGCTTCCTCATCGAATCATCATCATCATCATTGTCTCTTCATGAACTTTCCTCTTCCTCTTGGAAGTCTTCTTGATCTTCTTTGAGGTTTCTTCCATCTTGAGCTTCATGCAACAGAGGATTTCTTCACCTTGCTTGTGCCTTTCTTGGTTTGTTGCCCTTGATGCTCTTTGGCAACCACCTTCCTCTTTGGCTTAGAAGTTATTTCCTCATCGACAATGAAATCTGAATCTTCCTCATCTGAATTTCTCTTCCTCCACAGCCACAGTGGCAGCAGAGCGATCCACTTGGAGTGCTTCTCTCTCCATCATCTGAAAAACTGCTTGCTTCTGGACTTGTAGCTGCCTCTGGAATCTCAAATGGCATCTCAGACCTGTTCTGACTGTCACTTCCTTCAGACATGTCTGACAACCTGTGAATAGAGTGGGTATAGGCAGAATAGAAGAGTTATCACAAACTGCAGAGGATTTTGCAAAAAGAATGAGTTCAAACTTTAGTTTTAGGTTTTCACAGAATACATGTCGGTCTGACCGAGTCTATCAATTCGGTGAAACCGAAACGCCTAAACAGACCACATACACCACTTTCGGTTGGACCGAAATGGGTTTCGGTCTAGCCGAGACAGTTAGGGTTTCACTAAATCTTCATTTCGGTCTTACCGATTTGCACAACTTCGGTTTCACGAAAAGTGCGGTCAAATGGCCAGAGGCCAAATCGGTCGATCCGAAAATGCTGAATCGGTCACACCGAGATGTGTTCGTGAAACCTAACCTAAAATTTTCACTCGAAATTTGTTCTATGACCTAAGCGGCTGGATAGGGAGATCTCAATCTTGGCAAGAAACATGGCAGCGCCTATCGTGCATAGAATCAGCGATTGGAACACGAGAGGATGAAACTCACCCAATGCGGTGGAGCTTCACTCTGGCGGCAACGGTGCGGTCTGAAAGGACCGTTGACGGCGATGGAGACCCATGGCGGCGGCTGACAGGCGACGGCGGAGGCGATCCGGAGACCAAGGCGGCGGCAGCTAAGGGTTTGAGGCGAAGCGTTTGAAGAAGTAATCAGCGCTCGTCCTCGAGTATATATACCCTTCGGTTGTCGGTGGGACCGAGTTTGAAAACTTCGGTGGGACCGAGATGGTTAGCTGCGTGCGATTACACACTTGATCACGCCGAATTTGAAACTCGGTTTCACCGAGGTGAAAACCTAGATCAATCAAGTGATTTGATCATCGATTTGAGTATATCGGTTTGACCGAAAGTACTTAGAAGGTTTTGGAAGTTAGGCTTTTGACGGATCGGTGGCTCAGAGTGCTCCTCACTCGATCTGTCCGAAAAGTCTTGTTCAAAGTTTGTGATATAAGCATGAATAGAGTTTGAGACAAGAAAGCATAGATAGCTAGGGGAGGAACTTAGGCATTCTTGTCCATCCATTTGGTCAAAAAGAAAATATCCAAAAGACCAAAGCAACAAATGGATGTCCTCGAATGGATAAAATCATGCATCCAACATGCTCACACAATAAGATAGCAAATGAAATATGTGTCAAACATGCACAAACAAAACACTAACAGCTAGCACACAATTTGGCGATGACTAGGTCATCTATATATGAGTATATTGACTTAGGAGTCAAATGAGAACATTTGATCATAGGTCATACTCATCGTTTAAGCACAAGTGGGGTTACCACTTTTCCATAAAGCATTAATGTGTTCACATCATTAGAAGATGCTTTAGCTCATTTCTTTAGAGCAAAGCTCCCCTTGATGTGAGATCCTTTTAAAGGGTCAAACTAACCTTGGGTTGTCGTTGAAGACTTCATGTAGATGTTGAAGATGTGGATGCTCAATGTTGATGAAGATCATCAAGAGTTGGGAGCAATCCTTTGGATTCGGGCACTTTCAATACCTACATGGGTTAGTCCCACAAGGAACAAACAAGAATATCCATGGACATAGATTGAAGTTCACAATAGATGATGTCCATGAAAGCAATGATTACCTTGTCCCTTGACTTACCAACATGAGGGTTTGTGACTCCATGAACTAGTGCAAGATGTGGAAGTTGATTGCACAAGTCCTTGCCAAAATGAATATGAGTGAAGTATATTGGCGGAGTCACCCTCAAGAACTCTCTAGTTCTTCTTCTTGGGATCCACATCATCTTGATGGGAATCCTTGGGGTTATAGTTGAGCTTGTTGAAGTAGAACTTGAAGTTGCCTTGGGAACCCACTTGACCATGGCCTTGGGTGCTTCAATGAATGCATCAATCTCCTCTTGAAGCTTGTCCTTGCCTTTTAGCTTGTGGTCTTGTGGTGGAAGGTCATCTTGAGCTTGTTCCTCGTTTGAAGAAGTAGGATCATACTTCTCTTCTTGAGAAACAAACTTTGGAGTGGGATATTGACCTTCTTCCCATTCAACACCCTCGGCGTTGAACTTTCGCTCAAAACCAATTCCTTGATTCTTCCGTGTCTTCCTTGTTTGCGAACAATTTCCTCAAAGCTCTTGCTTCGGCAAGACTCTTGTAGACACCTTTCTCTATAATCCCTTTCAATAGACTATTTTCTTGCTCAAGTGAAACTTGGCTTGAAACATTGTTAGTGGAATCAAGAGAATTACTAGAAGTAACAACATTTGATTTAGCATGATTATTGTTACTACTAGATGAAGAATTTTCTTATGCTTGTCATGCTTAGTTTTGATAGGTGGCAAGAAATTAGACAAGAGAAGTCGTTTGGCAAGATATGAAGAACTCTTCTTTGAAGATCGTCATTGATAGCTTTTAGAAACTCATGTTCTTGCTCTAGATTGAGCTTCTCGAGCGTAGCTTCTCATGAGATCTTAGGAGCTCTCTATGATCTTCTTGAGTTGTTTCATGAGCTAACTTAAGAGTGTTTAGTTCTTTAGTTAGGCGCTCAATCTCCTTCATAGCATTGTCATTCGACTCATCTCATATAAAGACTACTAGCATGTTCATCATTACTAAGCTCACTAGATTTATCATGTAAGAGCTCATCTTCACCAAGCAAGTCATCCTCATCACTATCAAAGTCAATAAACTCAGGATGTGATACCTTGGGGCCTTTTGCCATGAAGCATCTTCCAATTCCCTCATTTGGTGAATCAAATATGTCATAGGAGTTGGAGTTGGAGGATCTGAGAGCAAGACCGGCAACACCTTCATCTTGACTATATTCGGAGTTGGAGTGATAGCTTCTTTCGAGTGATTGTCCGAGTCGGGCGGAAACCCATTCACCAACATGAGCTTGATGTTTTCTTCTTGTGTAGCTCTTTGATGACTTGTCTTTCCTTTCCGAATCCTTGCTTCTCCGAGAGGATCTTCGTTCATAACGATCATCTCTACTCCTTCTCTCCTTTGAGGCGACTCTTCTCTTGAGCTTCTTCTTCTTGGAATTCTTCTCTTCTCTTGTGGGGAGTCGAACACTCATTTGAGTAATGTCCGGGTCTTCCACAATTGTAGCAGTTCGATCACGACTAGAAGATCTCCTTTCATCATATGATCTAGACTTTGAGCTTCTTTCCTTGCTTCTACTCTTGTAGAATTTGTTGAAGTTCTTCACCATTAGGCTTATCTCTTCATTGGAAACTAGCTTGTCACTTGAGGATGTGGGAGCTTCAACTGCAGCTTTGTAAGCACCACTTGACTTGTTGTGAAGCTCTTCCTTATCTTTAAGTGTCATCTCATGAGCAACAATCCTTCCAATGACTTGGTAGGCTTGAGATCTTTGTAGTTTGGCATCATTTGGATCAAAGTGCACACGGTGTCATACTTTCCATCCAAAGCTCGAGAATCTTCTTGATGATGAATCGGTCGGTCATTTCTTCGCTTCCTAAGCCTGCCATCTCATTGGTGATGAGAGCAAGCCTAGAGTACATTTCAGCGACTCCTTCACCTTCCTTCATCTTGAACTTGTCAAGTGACCTTGAAGAACATCTAGCTTTGATTCCTTCACGGACTCGGTACCTTCGTGCATTTCGACCAAAGTATCCCAAATCTCTTTTGCATTCTCAAGGCGGCTGATCTTGTTGAACTCCTCGGGACACAAAGCATTGAAGAGAATGTCACAAGCTTGAGCATTGTTACGTAACATCCGCAACTCATCCGCAGAGCTTCCGCGATCTGGAACTTTTCCTTCTTGAAGAACTCACCTTGCAAGCCAACACAAATAATGCCCCATGCGGCGGGGTTATGTCCAAGAATATGCATTTTCATTTTATGCTTCCAACTAGCAAAGTTTGAACCATCAAAGTAAGGACCTCTCTGAAAATTACCCTCACTAGGCGCCATACTCTCCTAGGTTGTGAAACCAAGCTTATGGAGTCAATGCAATGAAACCAATCCAATGGAGACCAAAGCTCGATACCACTTGTAGGATCGGAAGTATGTCTAGAGGGGGTGATTAGACTACTTGACAACTTAAAATTTTGCCTTTTGATTGGTGTAGTTTCTTAGCAAGTTCACAATGATAACCAAGTCAAGTATCACCCTACACATGCAATTCTAGAGTTATGGCAGCGGAAAGTAAATTGCATGTATAGTAAATGAGAGGAGGAGAAGAGCAAACATAATGGAGACACGGAGATTTTTCTCGTGGTTCCGATAGGTGGTGCTATCGTCAATCCACGTTGATGGAGACTTCAACCCACGGAGGGTAGCAGCTGCATGAGTCCACGGAGGCTCCACCCACGAAGGGTCCACGAAGAAGCAACCTTGTCTATGCCATCATGGCTTCGCCCACGGAGGACTAGCCTTACTCGGGGTAGATCTTCACGAAGTAGGCGATCTCCTTGCCCTTACAAACTCCTTGGTTCAACTCCACATCATGACGGAGGCTCCCAAGTGACACCTAACCAATCTAGGAGGCACCACCCTCCAAAAGGTAATAGATGGGGTTGGTGATGATGAACTCCTTGCTCTTGTGCTTCAAATGATAATCTCCCCAACACTCAACTCTCCTCACTGATTTGGCTGTGGTGGAGGAAGGGATTGAGTGGAAAGCAACTTGGAAAGACTAGAAATCAAGTGTCATATGGTGGGAGTGGAGCAACTTGATCTCAACACAAGGGTAGGTAGTTTTCTTCTCGAAAATGTAAGGTAGGAGTGGTAGTTCTTTCGATGGCTCTCTCCACGAATGAAGAGGAGGTGGAGGGTATTTATAGCCTCCACACAAAATCCAACCGTTACACACATTTGAGCAATCTCGGTCGGACCGAAGTTGACAACTCGGTCGAGACCGAAAGTTCAAATCTTGTGAGCGTTGGGATTTTCAGTGGGACCGAAAATACAATCTCGGTTGGACCGATTCTTCCAAAGTCTAGGGTTTGCCAATCTCGGTGGGACCGACTTTCTCATCTCGGTGACACCGATTTGAGTCTGAATGTTCTGAAGCTTGGCAACACCAATTTCGAATGACCGAGTTTGGAATCGGAAAATCCGAGATTCTTAGGGTTTGGCTATATGGTGAGGTGGTTCATCTCGGTGTGGTGAGTTTGGAATCGGTGGGACCGAGATTACTTATGGGTTTATGTTGGAATGAAAGATTGCTGATTGTTTGAGAGATAAATCACTAAGCACTTTAGAGCAACGGATCATCATCATAACCTCACCCCCTTTTAATAGTATTGGCTTTCCTATGGACTCAATGTGATCTTGGATCACTAAACCAAAAATGGAGTCTTGAGCTTTTGCCAATGTTTTCCTTAGCATTTTGAGGGGTCCACATCATCAGTCATTGCCATTCCCATATCACTGAACTTTCTGAAATATTCTCAAGAAATGATTAGTTCAATGATATATATGTTGTTATTAATTACCAAAACCACCTGGGGATTAGTTGCACTTTCAAGTTCCACTAAAATAAAGTGCCATTGTGGTGACAGTGACGGCTCATCTTGCAAAGGCTAATAAAATGTTGCAAGAGATTACCAGCAGAACTTGACGGAGATTTTGGAAACTCCAATCACCATTTTGTGCAGTTCCACCAAAATTGAGAGATGTTGTCCATGTTACATTTTAGTTGAACTGCACAAGACACTCATTACAAAAAAAGTGTTTTGTGCAGTTCACCAAAAGGTCACAATAGCAACAAGGTGAAATGGATATCCCTATCTGCACAAAAAGATAGAAAGTAAACAATTGCTGGTCAATAAGAATATACGAAACATATACAAAATGAAAAGAAGCATCTTAATTATGTTCATGGCAATCACGCAAGGACAGTAGAAAATTTAAAACGTCAGCAATGCTTCATGTTACCAGAAGCATTACGACCAACAATGAGATTCCTCAAACATGGGATTACTTTAATGGTGGCATTGCTTGTTTACCAGACACATGAAATCAACAGCAGCTAAAGAGTTGGTTTAAAGGCATGGGACCGTGCGGACACCAGGACTCTCAGCAGCGTAAAGGAGCAACTTACTTATCATACTGGGGAAAACAGCAGGAGTGCCATTTGTAATCTGCTTTAATTGCATCTTATCCTTTGGAGGCATTAGATTAACAATAACACCGGTTAGACATGTCCCTAAGGTAACAGTGTGATCGCTTCATTTTACATGCGCCCTTACATTAACAATAGCAAAAGGTTGGTATAAGGACATGCGACGGTGGGCGCATCGGCACAATGTACCTACAAGGAGTCATAAAGTGGTGATGCGAGTTTGTTCATGCTATGTGAGGCAAAAACCTAATCTTGGAGACCTTGTACTATGTGAGGCAGCAAATCTAATCACAGAGACCTTTTACTATGTGAGGGCAAAAATCTAATCACGAGACCTTTTACTATGTGAGGGCAACAAATCTAATCACGGGACCTTTTACTATGTGAGGGCAGCAAATCTAATCGTGAGACCTTTTACTATGTGAGGGCAGCAAATCTAATCCTGGAGACCTTTTACTATGTGAGGGCAGCAAATCTAATCCTGGACATACTCTATTGACTTGTCCACCAGCCGCCACTTTCTATCCTTTTTTCATCCAATAGTAGATCTGTTCCTTATCCCGTTTGTACTGCATTTTCCCATTATTTCCCTTTTCAACCAAGAGACCGGTTGGGTATCCGGTCTCTACTACTTTCATCATATTATTTCCTCTTTGAATCAAATCCTAGATTCATGCTACAACTTTCCCGCTTTCTTCATTTTTTGAACAAAGCCGTAGACTCGAATGCATGAAGTAGCTTTACCTCTAATAATACTAAAAATTTAGGTGGATTTGGAAGAGATGATGGGAGTAGAAAAAGATGCACATGCAGACACGTGGGGAGCTGGGGCAGTAGAGCAAGGGCGCTTTCGAAGAACTTATACCTGAGGGTCGACGGGATGTCAGTGGCGGCAGGTCGGATCTGCAGACAATACGGCAGAGAGGAAGAAGGGTCGGAGGACCTCCCGAGCCAGCGCTGTGTCCGAGAGAACGGCACGGGTAGAGGATCGGGCCCCTCTGGCAGCTGTGGGTTTCCTCCCTCGGCGGCTATGACCGCGTGAACGATGCACCTTTTAGTCCTATACACACACCGGCCGAAGGGATCCGGCCGGATCTGTGACCAGCGGTGAGCAGAGGGAAAATGTTGCTACTGCTGTCTTGTTTATATCTGGAGAGGATGAGAGAATGAAGAGAGCAACCCTAGTAAAGAAAGCGCTCAGGCCCCTGCGTACATATATAGTGGAGTGATTATCTTTTTTCTCTCCACAACAAGCGTTTCAATTTGTGTACGTGGCATTAAATAAAAGAAACTCTCTACTTAAGGTGACTACTGTACGACTCCTACTTATTACTAGTAGTACTAGTATTGTTCACTTGTGCTCCCGCCCCCTCCATTCATTGAACAACCCCACGGGTGAATAAACATACAGTAAGTACTATATTTATATAGAATGAACAAGCTCGAACTATTTTTGCGTAGTTAAAAGTTGAGGGCGGGGCTTTTCCCGGGCAGTACGTGCGGCAGTTTTTGGGTAGGCGGTTTGACAGAGAGGCGAGGAGGGTGAGCGAGTGGAGGATTCTCAAACATACTGGTGGAAAGATCGGGCTGTGCGATTTTACGGTGTGTTACTACTGGAGAGACTTGTGATATGACCACTCACTATAGTCATGAATTACTGGCGCTCTGACCGGGGTGATGCCCCCCTTCCGTTTCGCGCTCTAATCTGGTGCATGACACGTCGACCCGGATGCTGGCTCTCCCACATGTCGGAGTAGTAAGAAGGAGCAAAGAATGATGCGGTATATACTAGTACTACTACTCGGAGGAGTGCGAACCATGGCAGCCCAGTGAACTAGCAGTGTGAACCACACCAACCCAATGAACCAGCAATGTGAACCACGGCAGCCCAGTGAACCAGCAGTGTGAACCACGCCAGCCCAATGAACCAGCAATGTGAACCACGGTAGCTCAGTGAACCAGCAGTAGAAAACAATGTGGTGATATGGCCATAAAAAATAATGCGCTATGGTCCACACTGTAGCATGTACAGTAACTCTCCTCTTTGTTTGGATCCCTGAGTTAGAGCTAGTTTGGGTTGAAATAGCCTCAAATTATCGAAACAAGAGGGGTTAGTTTGAGCTAGTTTTCTCTAACCCAGCTAAAAAAACTAGCCCGGTGGAGAGGTTCTAATTGGGTTAGTTATCCTCCGTCCCACTGAAAGTGCTAGTTATCGACTAGAGGGGGGGTGAATAGGAGATTTTTATGAAAGTCTTCAAAACTTGGAAGTTTCGAAGACAAACAATAGAAATGACCTAATTGATATGCAGCGGAAGATAAACTACAATAAGCAAACCATAGTCAAGTATGCAATGATGTGAAAGTACATGACTAATAGCAGCTAAGTAGTAAGGATCAGGATGGAAGATAGTATGAAGCCAATCAACGATAGTAGTCAAGCAATGAAGTCAAACAGATACGACAGATAGGCAATGACTTCACGAAGACAAACTCAAAGTAAAGGAAGGGAGATGATAGAACCAGTCACTTGTTGAAGACACAGGATTTGTTGGACCAGTTCCAGTCGCTGTGACAACTATACGTCTGGTTAGGGAGGCTGAGATTCAACTCAGAAGACTGTGTCTTCACCTTATTCCCCTTGAGCTAAGGACACACAGTCCTCGCCGAATCACTCTGGTAAGTCTTCAAGGTAGACTTCCGAACCTTCACAGACTTCGTTCACCGGCAATCCACAATGACTCTTGGATGCTCGAGCGCGACACCTAACCGGCGGAGGATTCACAGTCCTCAAGTGTAATAAGTCTTGAGTCACATGCACGTAAAGACTTGATGATGCCTAAGACTCTTTGGCTCACAGGTGTTTGGGCTTTGTCCTCGCAAGGATTTCTCTCCCTCAAAGGCTTGAGGTGGGTTGCTCTCAAGCGACAAAAGCCGTGCACTAACTCTGAGCAGCCACCAATTTATGGTGTAGGGGTGGGCTATTTATAGCCACTGGGCAACCCGACCTGATATGTCCGAAATGACCACAGGTCACTAAGGAACCGACACGTGTTCAACGGTCAGATTTCAAACACACACGGCAACTTTACTTGGGCTACAAGCAAAGCTCACTCATCCAGCTCTGGATAAGATTTGCTCTCATTGTCTTTGCTCGAAGACATAGGATTTGGGTTGAGCATCACATCAGTTATTCTGACTTAGTTCACTTGGACCCCACATAACAGTACGGTGGTTCCTATGACTCTACAAAGAAGAAAAGGAAACAACGAAACCACACAGTCTTCGCGCTCCATAGTCTTCACTCAATGTCTTCTCATGTAATAGTCTTCTATATGAATATCTTCACATACCACCATTGTCGTCAATGTCTTCATACATTTTTAGGGGTCAACTCCGGTAGGTAAACCAAATCAATGAGGGACACTACCTGCGTTATCCTGCAATTCTCACAAACGCATTAGTCCCTCAACCAACCTTGTCGTCAATACTCCAAAACCAACTAGGGGTGGCACTAGATGCACTTACAATCTCCCCCTTTTTGGTGATTGATGACAAACTGGTTGAAGTTTTCAACGGGGATAAAGTATGTGAAATTGTAAAGGATAGGGTATTGTCTTCATAAGTAGCAAGGGCTCCCCCTGAAGATGTGCATAGAAGTAATTTGATTTTGGAATGCAAATGCACATGGCAGGTTGTACTTGTGGAGATCCACTTCAACTGATGAAGATAATTCATCAGGCATAAAATGATATAGCAAATAGAATGACATGCATAATGAAAAATGGACGTCTGCAGAATGATCTAAGTGCTGAAGTTACCATCGCACATGTGGAATATATCATCGCATCACAGTAAAGCAAATAAGTAGCAGACGACCATCGAGTTTAAGTGTTACAACTCAAAGAACCAAATGTTTCAAAAGCGAGAGTTGTAAACACGAGGCAAAATATAAAGCAACCGCCCATATGAACCCGCTTGAAGACTATCAAACTCATATGCTTCTCCCCCTTTTGTCAGTAAGGACCAAAAAGGTTTGAAGACATAGAGCATCTAATCGTCCTCATGAGTAGGTGAAGCAGCAGGGTTGTCGTTGTTGTTTGGCAGTGCAGACGTACTTGGTGCAGTGTTGATGCGTACAGAAGCAGGGGGCGGTGAAGTAGCATCATCTTCATCATCGATCACTGTGGCATTCACAGTTGCCGTGGAGGAAGAATAGTCAGAGTCTTCAAGGGATGGAGTTCGACGTAGGACAGCAGTCCGTGGAGGAGTGGAGTCAAACTTGAATCTTTCAGTGAAGCCATCGTCTTGAAGATCTGCTTCAGCACTAAGCAGCGTCAAACTCTTCCATGACCACCGACAAGTCTCGAGAGCGACAAATGCATTCTTGGTGGCAAGATTTCCGAATGCGATTGACGTCCACCAAGGGGCTTTGCATCTGTCTCTTGAGCCAATAGTGATGCTTATCTTGTTTTTGATGAAGTGCCACAAGAAGTTCTCGGTCATTGAGAACGCGAGAGCGCTTCTGAGGCCTTTGGGCAATGGTGCTTTCAGTGGCTTCAGTTTGCGCACGATGAGGCAGACGAGTGTTCCCAGCCATTGGATAGATACGTGTTACTGCTTGGATCCCTTCAATGGGTTGAGTGAAGCTTTGGTGCTCGACATTTTGAAGACAGAGAGGCTTCTTGGCAGGCTCAAAGTATATGGCTTAAACTGACATATCAACCTCTGGTAGAAAGATCAGATGATTGCGAGCAGAGGGCTGATAGTTGACGAGAGAGGAATAAACGATGAGGCGCATGACCCATGGAGCATAGAATTTCAGGCCAAAAAGGTCAGATCCAGACGCAACAAGTTGCCTAATGAAGAATTCTTGGGAATTGAAGTTGATGCCATTGAGGATGTAAAAGACCAATGTCTTCATGGCTCCTTCAAGTTTGGCCGCGGATGAATGTCCTTTGATAGGCCATAGAGTTCGCCTGATGATGTGATATATGGTGCGTGGCAGATACTCAAGGTCATCAACAAAGAACTCCGTTGGGTATTCAGCGTCAGATGGCAAAGGCTTCATCATGCACAACATCTGGCTCATGTTGGGTTCTGGCTTGTGGAAGATGCTCTCCAGCGCATTGCGGTGTAGTTGACAATCAGGTTCATATAGCTCTCCGGGAGTGGGTAGGCCTGTATGCTCAATGACGTCAAGAGCTTTGGCTTCATGATGAACATTTCCTGTCATCCACTCAAGAACCCATGTCTTGATATCCCTGTTGTAGCCGCTGAATGTGGAGGTAGCATAGAATTGAAGCAAAGTTCCTCATTCAATGTTCTTTATCCATCACAAAACCGAAAGAGCACGAGAATCATGAAAGCGATCAAGAGCTTCTTCTAGGCTGGGCAGTCCAAAGAATGGCTTCATGTTGAGGCGCATATGAGGCAAAATCGCCCTTGATCATCTGAGCAGGAGTAATAACCCATTGTTGATAGCTCCAGAAGTGCTCAGATGATATTCTTGGCTTTGAGTAGGGGTTCTTTGCACTGTCAAAGAAGGTGTTGTGGCTTTTGAAGCCATTTGCATTGAAGGACCCTGTAGAGTTTGCAGTACCTGGGAACCGTGGCAGTCTTGGCTTTGGTTTCTGGACTTGAGGCCTATGCTCAAATGATAATCAAACTAAGGACTAGAGGCAGTAGGCGGAGGGACTAGAATGGGCCATCGGACAGTGGTTAGCTGACCATGATTGTATGCTTGCTCAATTGTATAGGGTCTTGGTGGCGAAACAGGAGCAATGGCAACAACTGAGGCTTCAGGCTGCACAACAGGTGCTTCGGGAGCAGTTGCCTCATTGGCTTCGGGCACATTGGCTGGTGCAGGCTCCACATTGACTTCAGCCATGATTACATTATTGGCTTCATTTGTGTTGGTGGTGGCAGCCTCAAGATTTTCAACCTCCACTTGACGAGCTGGAGGGTCGGGCACTGGCACATTCACATCCGGAACATCTTCTTCAGTATTGGGGGGAGTAGGAACACATACGTCTTCTTGTCTTTCATTGGCTGATGCAGCCGGATTGTCTTCAGCAGCTTGGGCTTCAGACACGGAGACATTCTCAGTCGGAGTGGCTTCTAGAAACACTTGACGTGCAACAGGTTGGTGATGCACTTCACCTTCTGGAACGCTCGAAAGAGGGACTTGAGGCTTTTGTCCTTTGCGAAGCCTGCGGAATGCTGGTGTAACGCCCTCGATGCGGCTATATCTCCCACGTGTCGAAGCACGACTTAGAGGCATAACCGCATTGAAAGCAATGTCGCAAGTGAGGTAATCTTCACACCACCCAAGTAATACATAAGGGAAAGAGATACATAGTTGGCTTACAATCGCCACTTCACACAATTACATGAATAAAGCATTACATCATCCAGATACAATCAAGGTCCGACTACGGAACCAAAAATAAAAGAAGACCCCCAAATGCGACAAAGGTCCCCGATCGACCCCAACTGGGCTCCACTACTGATCAACTAGAACGAAACAACACAAAGGGCAAGATCTTCATCAAGCTCCTCCTTGAGCTTGGTTCCGTCACCTTTCATTAACATAGGCACACCAAACTGGTTTTGAAGTATCCGGTGAGTCACGGGACTCAGCAATCTCACACCCATGAGATCAAGACTATTTAAGCGTATGGGTAAGGTAAAGGCATGAGGTGGAGCTGCAGCAAGCGACTAGCATATATGATGGCTAACATACACAAATGAGAGCGAGAAGAGAAGGCAAAGCACGGTCGATAAAAGTATGATCAAGAAGTGATCCTATAGCAACCTCGTCAAGCATAACTCCAACATCGTGTTCACTTCCGGACTCCGCGGAAAGGACCATCACGTTACACACACGTTGATGTATTTTAATTAAGGTCAACTTCGGGTTTTCTACAACCGCACATTAACAAATTCCCATCTGCCACATAACCGCGAGCACGGCTCTCGAAAGTTTATACCTGCGGGTGTCCCAACAAGCTCATGACAAGCTCTCGCGATCAGCGAAGAATAGACCTTCACCGAGACACTCCGATCAGACTCGGTATCCCGTACATCAAGACATTTCGACAATGGTAAAACAAGACCAGCAAAGCCTCCCGCCAGCCGACAAATCCCGATAGGAGCTGCACATATCTCGTTCTCGGGGCACACCGGATGAGCCAGACGTCGGGTTGGCATAGACCACAGTTGCCAGTGGGGCGCCGGACATCGCTCGAGTTGGACCAACACTCGAAGCACCGCCCGGGGTAAAATAAATATGACCCTCGGGCTCCGAAACCCAAGGGAAAAAAAGGGCTAGGTGAGGCAAATGGTAAAACCAAGGTTGGGCCTTGCTGGACAAGTTTTATTCAAAGCGAACCGTCGGGGGTCCCATAAATCACCCGACCAGCGTAAGGAGCATAAAATCCGGGAACATAACACCGGCATGACGGAAACTAGGGCGGCAAGAGTGGAACAAAACACCAGGCATAAGGCCGAGCCTTCCACCCTTTACCAAATATATAGATGCATTAATAATATAAGAGATATTGTGATATCCCAACAAGTAAACATGTTCCAACAAGGAACAACATCTCCGTGTTCCAACATGGAACAAACTTCAATCTTCACCTGCAACTAACAACGCTATAAGAGGGGCTGAGCAAAGCGGTAACATAGCCAAACAACGGTATGCTAGGAATGGTGTCAAAGGTTAGAGGTTCATGGCATTTTGGGAGGCTGACAAGCAAATGGTAGGCATTGTAGCATAGGCATAGCAAAAGAGCGAGCAAACTAGCATAGCAAAGATAGTAGTGATTTGAGGTATGATCATCTTGCACGAAATCCATAAGGAAGAAGAACGAGTCCATGAAGAAGACAAACGGACGTAGTCGAACGAATCCTCACAACTCCGGAACGAAACCGAAGCTAACGAGAGAAGCAACCCGGAAAGAAACAAACAACATAGTAAACAACCATAAAATAAACATGGCATGATGCGCAAACAAGTATGATGCATGTCCGGTTTAATGAGGCATGGCATGGCAAAGTGCACAAAACAAACTTACAAATTAAGTGGAGCTCAATATGCAACGGAGTTGCATATTGACGAAACACCACATCAATTATTTAGTTCTCTCTCGATTATGCTACCCAACAATATTAACTGATGTTAAACATGGCAAGAGGTGAAGCATAAATAAACCTACTATACCAGGCAAGTTTAAATGAGGCCGGAAACAACAAACGATAATTCCGGAAAATCCTCATGTGCATATTAGTAGTTTAATGCAAACACAATTTTAAGCATTTAAATGTTGTTATCATGATGCGGATGACATATGCAAGTTTTATGCAATTTTATGAAAATGTTGACAAGAGCATTAAGAAGCATTTGTCGCCATGGCGGAACGAAAGGGGTGCCACGGCAACGATAACGAAAATGGTGCCATGGCAACGATAACGAAAATGGTGCCACGGCAACATTCCGATGATCCGATAACTCATTGAGATGCCGGTGCAAAAGAGCAAGTGTGCGGATGTGCGGAACATGCAAAAGATGGTGGGGTGCTCCCGACTACCGGGTTCCCACGGGTCATCGGCATGGCAAATGAGGAACGAACGTGCAAGGATCAAACGGGCACGGAGCAAACACGAGCATCTCATACAACATGCAAGGGCATCTCATCGCGGTCGTCTCGGGTTATACCTTCGAAGCGTGCATTTCGGGGCGGTTCGAGTCGTCGAGGGAAGTAGTGGTTCACGGACGTCGTGGAAGTAGTTGTTCTCGTGGCGGCGGTAGTGGTACTTTCGTTTGAGCGGTTCGCGACGATGGTAGTTATACACATTTTCGTAGATGAACTTGACGCCCACGAATCGACGGTAGAGGTACTTGACGCATCACGGGTGTAGTCGTGCATGAGGGTCTTAGCGAATCCGAAGGGGTACTTGCGTTTCGGAGGCGACGGTAGAGCAACCCGTCGTTGTGGTACTTGGCAAAAATCACAGAGAAGATGCTTGGCGGTCTGGGGTAACTTCGGCGATGGCCTTGGCAAAGGGGCAATGATTTGGCGCGCTTCAATGGTCGAACAAGGCAGGGCAGCAGGTTGAAGGTGGAGCTCAAGAAAAAACTTCCAACAGCAAAGACGGCAGGAGGCCTCATCATGACAGCGAGTGGCGACCTTGGTGGAGCGATGTGGTGCGAGCAAAGAGGAGACCAACAAGGTGTTGCGTGGTGATGGCCTCGGGAGGAGCCATGGCGCGGTCTTGGCAGGAGGAGACGGTGAAAGCAGAGGCCATGGTCGGTCACCGATCAGAGGAGTCAACGGGCGTCAGAACTTGGGGCATGGGGGGAAGGATGGCGCGGAGCGAGGTCGCGGGAAACCGAGGCGATGCAGGTCGGTGATGCAGCAGGAGAGGCGAAAGCAATCTTGCTGCCGAGGCGACCATGGCATCAGCAGGGGCCGACGGGAGGCAGGGGCGCCGGAGATGCTGATGGGGAGGCGTGAAGGAGGCAAGGCGCTGGCGATGGAGGGAGCAGGGGCGTCGCTTGGCGGCTCGGGGCTCCAGGAACTTGGCGCGGCGGCCTTCGCGGGAGACGGGAGGAGGCGAGATGGCGCCGGGCATCGCAGGAGGGGCGGCGCTACTCGAGGCAGAGGTGGCTCTCGGGGCGCGATGGCGGCGAGGAGGAGGAGCGAGGTCTGGCGCCGAGGGGAAAACGGGAGGAGAGATGGGATCGAGCGAGGAAGGGAGAGGGATCGGCGCAGTGGGTTCGGCTGCGTGTGGCGATGAGGAGGAGATGGGATCGAGAGGGATCGGGCAGCGCCGGCGGGCGCTGGGTGGAAGGAGCGAGAGGGAGAGGGGTTGGATCGGGCAAGGGAGCGCCTAGGGTTAGAGGGGGGCGCGGCTGGGCCTTGGGCCGGCTGGTTGGATAGGCCCAAGAGGCTAGCGGGTGCAGGCTCTCTCTCTCCCTAAAGAAAAAATAAAAACAGAACAGACAAAAGAAAGAAAAGAAAGAGAGGTTAGGGGAAAGATTTGCGCATGGGGATAATTTTCCCGGACTCGCAAAAATATGCTCGTTCCAAGAAAATAGAAAGAGGCATGATTGAAAGATTTAAATTCAAACACATTTGAATTTAATTCAAATGGGTTTGAACTAGGACTAGGATAAAGGAAGGTCCAAAAATGTTGTGATTTTTGGGGAAGCTCCGGAAAAACAAGAAAGAATATATGGCAAAGTTAGAGGCCAAGAATTGAAATAATAAAGGGCATTGGGATTTTGCAAGTGTGTTAATGGGTGAACTCCAGAGAATGGAATTTTATTATAGCTCCCTAATAATATTGGGAGTATATGTTTTAAAGAGAAACCACCATGTGGGTTCCCTCGATTTAAATGGACCGAAGATCCATGCAATTTAATTGGTTGAATTAAATGACATGATGCAAATCTCATGATGCAAAGATGAATGCATCAAACAAAACAAAACACATGACGAAACTCGGAATAGCTGGAAGTCTTCTGGAGCGTCGGTCTCGGGGCGTTACAACACTCCACCACTATGAGAGGATCTCGTCCCGAGATCTAGGATGGCACCGGAGGGAAAACGGAAGAGGAAGAAAAGAGGTAAAACTAAGTTGCTTCTTTGACGAACGAGTGAAACCACAAACCTTGAGAGGTTGAGCAATTTAAAAGAAAGAGTACAACGGAGATGAACGAGATTGCAAACAATCCAGTAGGAAAAGAGGAACAAGGAGTATTACGAGAACTTGAAGGTTGCAAAGACATAAATTAAGAGTTTGATGGACAAGATAGAATTTGAACCCACTCCGGTTAAAACAAGATGAGAGAGGAAGAATGATATAATTTGGGCACTCCGACTGAAAGAAGGAAAACTTGATAAGATGAAAAGAACTTGAAGAGATGACCAGAACACTCCTAGTTAATGGATAAGCAAGAAAAGAAGACGATCCTCACCAAACGAGGTGATGTGTGAAGAGCATAACATCACAATGCCTCCGAACGAAAGAATAGAAGTTAGACCATTGGGATAAAGGGACGGAGAAGAAAATGACAACTTCTACCACAATTGAATTTGGAAGAGCCTCCTTAAAAGAAGGATTGAGCAGAGTTGTTGGAAAATCAACAACGAAAAGAATAAGTTTGTAGTGGGCTTATGGAAACATCTCAACATTATGAGGTGACAACTGGCCACTAACGGAAACAATTGCTTGCTTGAGATTAACGAAGAGATGAAAGCTTGTTCCATCAAGATGGAAAAGAGATAACTTGGGTCATTAATAAGCACCAAAATAGCGACACTCCTTAGGGAAGGCTTTAGGTGAAATCTATACCAAGATAACTCCAACAAAGGGATTGATGGATTTAAAATACCTCATTCTTGACAACATATGAATCATGAAACATGAATGGAAATTGCGAAGAATGATATAACACCATCTCAAAAGATAAGATAGAAGGAATTTCACTTTGGAATGCAAGATGAGACGCCTCAAAACAAAACATGTGTTGAGCACCATGTTTATTTTTGAGTATAGCTTGGCGGGTCATAACTTCGAGAGAAATCTTGAAGAACAACTGAAGAATGAAAGGAAACCTTGACGAAGCACCATGTAGAGCCTCCATGAAGAACTCCGGTAACCAAAAGGGTGATAGAAAGAAAGAGAAGTTGAAAACACAAGGTGAATCCTTGCAATGATTTAGATGGATCTTCGTGATGATGAGAGCTTGGAACTCCGGGAAAAGAAAAGATGAAACAACTGAAACCGATAATTTTAAGGGCCTCCGGAATAAAGAATTAATCACTTGGATGAACAAGAATAAGAATTATGTTATGCTTACCCTTCACCAATTAAATTGATGACAATCAACGGATTTGGCATACTACTTATTCCCGTAGAAAGGATTAAGAGAGATATATCGAAACTTGAGAAGGTCTTCAACGAAACACCGGTAGGATTGGAACAACAAATGAATTGATATGATGAACAAGGAAGAGAGATCTTGAAAGAACCACCGTAAGAATTGAAATTGAAAGAAGTAGGGTGCATCACCGGTAAGAATTAGCAAATGAACGAAGGTGCTTGAGACACACTAGATACATGAGAACAAATAGATCATGAACTGATTAGAGGGTATTTGAGCGATGCAATCAAAGAATTTGAGAACGAGAGCTGAAAGCTGAGAATGAATAATACTGAGATGATGGGCTTCAAAGAATGAAACTGAAAAGACTCCTAAAATGCTCCGGATGGGTGAAAAAGATTCTCACATTCGAAAACAATTATGAGAGGATGGCAACAAGCTAGCACCATGAATCTTGAAGAGAATATAGCAAGATTAAAGAGAAACTCTTCTTCGGTCTTCAAATGATGAGAACGACAACGAGAAACATCACCAAGAATTATTGAGGCACGCCGGAAGAATCAAAATCGAAGAGGTTGAGCCAACTATGAAAAGAATTTGAAAGATCTTGGAGAAAGCATGTGACTGATGAAAATTCATTCTTACATCAAACTTGGAAAAGAATTTGGGATAGCTCCGGAATAATTAGAAGAGTCAGGTAAGATCCTGGAAAAAGACCTGTGGGTTAGGGCCCACTCAAAGGAAAACACCGTTGAAAAGATTTAAAATAGATGTTGCACCAGTTGAATTAAATGACTTGAATGAGATACCAATCTCGAGATATCTTGAACGGATTGATAATGGAAACACAAGTCTTGTGAGATATCTTCAGCACTCCAGAACAAATGAATAGGAAGAGGTGAATGATTAAGAGGTGCATCGGCATGAGAAAGCATTAGAAACAAGGAAAAGAATATGATGAATATCGAAAGCTTGAATTGGATCCACCGGAGAAGAAACAACAATGAAGGATGATGAACTTGAAGCTGTTGAGCATCTTCATGGGAAATCACCGGATAAGAACATTGAAAGAAAAGAATGAAGATACTTCACATGAATAAATGGATACTTGATTAAAATAAATGAGTCCTTGAAGAAAAGGGTGGGAGGGTGGGAAAAACAAAGGCAACTTGGAACAGATGAAATAAACACCGTTGAGAAAACTTAGAATTGATCTTGCGGATGGGAAAAATGATGGGATCCACTTGAAGGGAAGCACACCGGTTGGAAAGGATTGACATGACAATCTCGATTGTCGAGAAGGATTGGTATTCACATCGGAGTATGAGAACACCGTTTCGGAAAGGTATGGAATCAACACTTGACATTGAAGCAACTCGAATACCACAAATAAAACAAAACAAAGGATTGGCTTGCAGAATAAGCCGGAACAAACATATGATAGAGATTTCGTCCGAAGTTTTCGTGGTGGGGCCTACACGGGCTCAATCATACAGCACCATCATGTACAAGGCAGTGCACATGACATACGAAGCGTCCCCGAGTCGGCATAGCCAAGGAATCTTTAAGACACAATGAGACCACTGTAAAACCAACCGTGAATAGGCGGACCACTAGACGTCGAACCCCAATTTCATATCATACATCCGTCGGAAAGATATCCTAAGAGCTACTTGAATTCCCACCTATGAAACTCCCGAAATTTTCCGGTTATGCAATCAGGTGTTGGGGATACAGGGGAAGCATAATATCTCACCCAAAACTAGCAAATCCTACATCCAGCTGTATCCATCCGTCAACACATAACCAAGAAACCTTCGGAAATCGTGTACCTCAACCTTCAAAAAGCATCCGTTATACGAGTCATGGCAATACTCCGTACTCACCTCGATCTTGGGTTATCGGGTTATCTCACCAACAAGCGCATAAAAGAGATTTTCGATGTCGGCGACTAAACTCGGTATTCCGAATCGCAAGCGATAAAATTATGACGACAACACCTCGGAGCTCAACTCCCGGGACACCTCCAAGAAAAAACCCTCGCCGACGGGAGGCAACCAAGACAATGTTGTCATCATAAAACCATCGAACGATTCTAAGATACCAGCGTGATCCTAAAAAAATTTAGTGAAATTTGAGAAGAGAAAGTCAAAACTTCTCGTCGGAGACCTCACCAGAGCAACGAAGGACCGAGGAGTAAAAAGAATTCCTAACTCTCCGATATATATAATCCTAAATGACTCAAAACATTTTTCTAGACACAACTCGGCCGCTAAAAACGATCAAGCGGTGGGGCTCCTAAGGTCGGGAAGGCTCGATTACCAACTTGTAGCGCCCTCGATGCGGCTATATCTCCCATGTGTCGGAAGCACGACTTAGAGGCATAACCGCATTGAAAGCAATGTCGCAAGTGAGGTAATCTTCACACAACCCAAGTAATACATAAGGAAAGAGATACATAGTTGGCTTACAATCGCCACTTCACACAATTACATGAATAAAGCATTACATCATCCAGATACAATCAAGGTCCGACTACGGAACCAAAAATAAAAGAAGAACCCCAAATGCACAAGGTCCCCGATCGACCCCAACCTGGGCTCCACTCTCGATCAACTAGAACGAAACAACACAAAGGGCAAGATCTTCATCGAGCTCCTCCTTGAGCTTGGTTGCGTCACCGCCGGGTAACATAGGCACCGCAAACTGGTTTTGGAAGTATCCGTGAGTCACGGGACTCAGCAATCTCACACCGCGAGATCAAGACTATTTAAGCGTATGGGTAAGGTAAAGGCATGAGGTGGAGCTGCAGCAAGCGACTAGCATATATGATGGCTAACATACGCAAATGAGAGCGAGAAGAGAAGGCAAAGCACGGTCGATAAAAGTATGATCAAGAAGTGATCCTATAGCAACCCACGCCAAGCATAACTCCAACATCGTGTTCACTTCCGGACTCCGCGGAAAGGACCATCACGGTACACACACGTTGATGTATTTTAATTAAGGTCAACTTCGGTTTTCTACAACCGACATTAACAAATTCCCATCTGCCACATAACATGCGGCACGGCTCTCGAAAGTTTATACCCTACAGGGTGTCCCAACTTAGCTCATGACAAGCTCTCGCGATCAACGAAGAATAGACCTTGTCTCAACTATCGTGTCCATCACCTGAAAGGTGCCTTCTCGATCTAGAATGTGCAGCATGTTGATAGAATAGCCTTATCATGCGATGATCTCCCATTCTGGGCATCAAAGTATGCCCTAATCTGTTTGTGGTTGGGAGACCCGCTCAAGATGATACACCTAACCGAAGCTTCCATATCTCAACATCCTTGGCCGGTACTCATTGTACATATTTTTCATGACTCATGGTTTTTCTTTTGGAATTCCATAGACATCTACATCATCATCTCTTTGCACCGAGCATTCAAGAAGGCAGCCCACTCTTCAACAGCTTGAAGAGAATTGGTTCTTCGCCATCCATACATTCTCGCCATCCGATAGAAATGAGTCGGGCATGTAATTGCATGATCATCTCATCATTCCAAGCCGTCATCAACCAACGAACTCGCAGAACACCACATGCAAGTGAATCTCTCATGCACGTGGGAAGTAGTCTCTCGTGGTTTCACCGCCGATGTATTCCCACCAACATATCTTGTGTCAGAATAATGGGCTTTTGTCCATGAGAACTGCTCCTCATAGAAATCTTGTTGCTCGTGTGGAACCTGGGTCAACAAATGTTCTCTCGGTGGCATATGGATCAGCTTGCCTCCATAGCCCGAGACCTTTGTCCTTCCTTGCCGGGCGCGCTGGCGGCGCTGGGTGGCACGCCCGGGACGCTGGGACACCTATGGGGTCCGGGAGCCCTTCGTGTTCTTGAGATGAGGGCGAGGAGGCACAGAGCAGATCGAGGCGACATGTGCTGGCGGATTTTACCCAGCTTGGGCCGATGGTCGCAGAAACCCTACTGCCGCTTTTGTGTTGTATTGGCGCCGGAGCTTGAGAGCTACATGAGCGCCTACACCGAAGCGCGGAGTTGCAAAGAGTCCAACCCCCCCACGCTGTATGGCCCCTTTTTATAGGGCAAGGGTCACCGACAGTGTCAACGAGGGTAGAGGGGTAAAATGTAAAAGAGGTGGTAGTTGGAATAAAGGGAACAAGGCAGCCACAAAGGCTTGAACAAGGATTCTACCTACTTTTGACAGGGGACAAGAGCATTTAACGCCAGCCGCCGCCTAAAAAGCTCCCCGCCTTAAGGGCCTGCTTGCCACGCGATGAAGCCACCACTGGAGTGCCACCGCACCTTCATGTGCAGCATGTACCATCTCGCCACGCTCGAGAGGGTCAAGGCACGGGCGATGAGCTGAGGCGGCACGCGCATCGGCAAGTACCTCTGCGGGGTCTTGATCTGCTTGCCCGGAGCTTGCTCTGCTCAGAATCCTGCCGCCTCGACCTCGGACGCGAGATAGCGCCGAGGCGGTTCTATGATGGTGTCTTCGCTTCCCCTGCTTCTCGCCAGTGGCCTTGCATGGGTGATATAATCTGAGCTCGAACGGCCTTCCCGGCAAGCTCTTGCCGGCCTTGATCTTCTATCTTGTACGCTTTGTTCTTGAATGGCTTGGTATGGAGCAGAATGGTCTCCGCAAACATTTGGTGGATTCAAATTACGGGAGTCGCGACGCCTGCGGCACAAGGGGTAACGAGGTCCCCTACCTTAGTACACCGACAGAGCCTCCGGCTCTGGCTATACACGGTGTCGAAGCGCCAAGTGGGCCAGCCCAAACAAAGCAGTACCGGCACGCTGGCCCATGGCTGGGCCGACCCATTTCTCTCGCCTCTCGCCTCCCTCACAAGAATAAAGACGGCCGACAGGGCGCAGGATGGGACGTACCACGTTTAATGAGGAGAGCGAACGCCCCCCACTCCCCATAAAACAGAGGAAAGCGCGGCCTCTCTTGCTTTCATTGCTTCTTCCTCCTCCAGAGATTTCAAGGCCCGTGATCCGCGAGATCTCCTCCATCGCCTCGCGTCAGGTGCTGCTGCTTGGCTCCTCCTCGCCGCCTCCGCCATGGCCTCAAGACCGAAGGGAAGGGAAGACGGAGGAGAATCTGAGCAAAGGAAAAGCTCGCCCAGATGCGGAGGCAGAACAAGGTTTTCCCGCCGCGTGCTGCAGGAACTCTCAAATATTTCGTTTTCACAAGAGGACCACGGCGCATCTCGATTCGCCGAGCTCATCCGCAGCCACTATGGATAACTACTCCCGGGGTACTATTTCTTCGCACCTTCTTCCATCCGCTTTTGTCCTCCTTTTTTCTGAATTCTTCATGACATCATGAACACATACGGCTTCCACCTTCTGATTTCACCCCCAACGCCTCATTCTCGATATGTGTTTTCGCACATATGTGCGAAAACTTCATTGGGATACTCCCTAACGTAGCTCGCTTTAGGCACTTCTTCACCCTAGAGCAGCCCGCCCCCTCCTGAGGATTTCTTGGGTTTTTCATTCGAACTTGAAGAAGTCATACTTGCCGGAGCTCCGCTGCAAGTGGGAAGAGTGGCGTATGGATCTGCGCTGGATCGCTGAAGACGAGCCGCAGCCTTTCACAAGGCCACAAGACAACGCCTATCATGGCGGCAGAGATCGAGCGAGCCTGATCCGGACGATATCAAGCTCGACGTTGCTTCTATCCGGATCCTTCGCTTTCGAGAGGCGGTTATCCGCTTGAAGCAGACGCAGATCCTCCACACAAGATTGGCCTCTTCAAGAAGGAAAAGGCCGGCCTGGGAGTACGGGCGGCGTTAGGGGATATAATGAGGCTGCCCGGGCTGAACTTCAACTTTACGACGCCGAGCTGAGGGGATGGTCTGGGAACTTCAAATATGACCCGCCCATCCAGAGTGGTTCAGCTTCCCGGGAGTGGTGCCCTTGCAAATCAGCAGCTCGATCGCCTCGCCATGATGCCTGCAGGACTCACACGGCACGGAGCTTATCATGGATTCCGCCGAGCCAACAGACGTTCAACTTCTTCGACACCCTTGAGGAGGTGGCGAAGAACAAGGACGAGACCCGGGCTGACACGGGACACCACGGACCAGAGCTCAAGACATAGCTTCTCAAATGAAGAGGTCACGGCAACCAAGAATGCAGGAAAGTCGGCTTGTACTCCCGAGGAGGCAGAGGCTGCGGAGGAGTCCTACCAAACTGAGGCGGCGGAGATCTGCAGATCGCCGCAACTTCCTCCCAAGACGCTGGGTCCCTCTCCGAGGCACTGGGATCTCGGAATCGCGCCGAGGCCGCGATAAGTGGTGGTGCCGCCGAGGGAGCAGAGACGCCAGAGGGAGAGAGGTCATGCAGGTGTACGCTGGTCCGGGCGAGCCACCCGAGGAGGGGAGGAAGAGGATGCCGCTGCCGCCGAGGATGCCGGGCGATTCGCTGGACCTTTACGCCGACGACTCGCTGCCGGAGACCTCTCGCCCGGCGAGCCCTGCTGCTTCCATCAAGCGCCTCGCAAGGCGGCAAGGTAGTACGCAGTTCTCGGCAATCGCCTGGCAGCGCAAGCTTCCCGGGGAGCTGTTGCGCCGAGACGACCGTGGGTCAGCTGCATGGAGCGACCAGGCGCAGGCCACGCCAAGGCGCCCCGCAGGTCGGCGCCGAAAGGGCAGTCTTCGTGGAGCGGGCGGGCCGCTTCGGTTCCGGCCGCCATAGGCTGGCCTCGCAGCCCCAGCCCCGAGGGCCGCCAAGCACCCAAGAGAGGGCTCCTCGCCTCGCCTCATACCGACGCGCCTGTGGAGTATGATTTCTCCGCCTTTGAGCGAAGACGACGAGGAGGAACAGGAGGCACCCGAGATCTTCATCTTCTTAAATTTCACTTTGATTATTGTCGAGGCTAATCTTGTTTTTTTGTGTCGATTTGTGACCTTGACCGAGCGGGCGCGGCAAGTTGCGTCGAGGTCGCGGGACGACCGCTTCGCCGAGGCGACCGATGCGCTGGATCTGCCTGCTGACCGGAAGGCCGTCCCCGAGGAGCAGCCCTCAGCCAGAGCTCCCCCAACAGTCCGGGCTCCCCACCCGCCGCCGGGCGCTGGCCCGGAGATTTCATCTTGTTTTACATCTTGACGGTTTGTCTTGACTTGTGCAGATGGAGCCGCAGCGCAGAGTATCCGGAGGTCGCCCTCGAGGAGCCAGTCCCTCCATCCCCGCTTAAGGTCGGACTTCTACAAGGGGAGAAACCATCAAAGGCGGTATCTCGCCATGGGCGCAGTACCGCCAAGAGCAGCAGCCACGAGGGCGGCCACTCCGCCAAGGGATAGTTCCCAAGAAGAGAGCCCGCCACGAAGACGCCCGCCAAGGTAAGTTCCTGCACTTTGCCTCCTTGGCGCCGCTTTTCGGATATTTGCTTGAACTTCTTTGCTCTAGATCCTCCTCCCCGAAAGGTGATGGAGACGGAAGTCGCCATTGAGGAGGAGGACAGAGGGTGCACGACGCCTTGTTGCCGAGGACGCCAAGGGAGCCGCCAGCCATTGTGCCGTAGACCGCCCGCGTGCACGCAGCTGCCGGAGAGGGGGACGCGACCGACCACTGCCCGGAGGTCGCGGGAGCTGCCGAGTGTCAAGGCGGGTTCTCACCCTTCGGCCGGAGAAGAGCGGTCCCATTACTTGAAGTTCCCTAACGGCGCTTCATCCAGATGTCCGGGGTTCTCACACGAAGCCCTCATGAGGGCGAGGCCTTCGATGGGGAGATCCTCTCCGGGCTTGAAGGTCGCGGGCTGGACTCAAGGAGCCACGGCTGATGAGAGAAGCCGCCACCAGCCTCCCGCCCCACTGGCCAGACAGCGGCTCGCTTCCCGTGAAGCCCTTGCCGCTAAGGCCGAGGAGATGGAGAAGCGCGGGCGGAGCTCAGCCGCCAACCAGTCGCTTTCTCCGCGAGGTGCGAGAAACTGAGCAACTGGCCGGGCAAGATGAAGGGTGGTTGCTGGAGAAGGCCGAGGCCAAGAGCAGAACGGCCGCCGAGTGGAGCTGTCCTGGGCGAGAAGGAGAGCTCATTCAATGGAAGGTCGACTCGACGCCACCTAGGAAGACCTACGCCGGGAGCAGTGCATTGGCGGGAATGAAGGAGGCGAAGACGCCAAGGGCGGGCGGAGACCGCTAAGGAAGATTGCCGCCAAGGTCACGCGAATCGAGGAGCTGTTGAAGGCGAACGCGAGAAGATCGCCACGCCTCACAGAGAGCGAGGAGTACGCCACACCAACTCGTGAGCTCCAGCCGTTTTTCCGAGAAGGGCGACGAGCCGAAGGCCGCTAAGGACTCTGCCGAGGATCTTGGAGCGTAAAGTCTTCGGCTTAAAGGATTGCCGACGCCGCACGGGATCGGGAACTAAGTCAAGGAGGAGTTCACAGGAGCGATCCTAGTGGCCGCCAATAAAGCAGCCCGAGGATTTCCGCCGATCGCGTAGATATGGACCGAGATTTGCATCTTCGCGCCCGCCATCGACCAGAGGCCGCCGGGCGCTAAGCCGAGCATCTCATCTATTCCTCGGATCCAAACTCGCCATACCAAGCTCACCTCTTCTTCGTGTGGGAATCGCGCCTCTTCAAACCTGCGGGAGAAGATCCCCGACAACTTGCCGAGGAACTCACGGATAAATGCTGGGAACCATGGAGCGCTGCCGACGAAGATCGATATCGAACCCCGAGATAAACTCGCCAACGCTTCTTCGCAGCCTTGCGGCCGACGCAAACATGGAGGCCTGGAAGGAGCAGGTGGTCGCCCACATCATCGCCTAAGGTGAACAAGATCCTCAGATGGAGGGCCACCAGTTACTAGGCCCCTTTATCTTTATCTCTTTTGTCGCTGCATAGGTTGTTATGAACTCAAGAGTCATCGCTGCAATTTATTCCTTGTAAGATATTACCTTTATTTCGACCAGCGATGCAGGTCATCTCCTTATTTTGATCCTCAACTTCAGATGCTTCAACTTTATGCTTCTAGGAGTTTTGTCGGCAAGGAGCCCTGCCGCCAGCGCCGAGTGTCAACTCGGCAGCCCGGCTGGTTGGCTTACCGGCAGCAGCCTTGTGCCGCTTCGTCGAACGCACCTAGCTTGCTAAGCGACTCGAAAAACTAAACAAGGGCGCAAGAATACTTTGTCGCAGCTCACTTAAATCGCTGAGCATGCTTGATGGCAAGATAAGGATGCTGCCATCCACGGGTAGGCTCGAGCACAAGTTTTCCATACAAAGTGTGAAGAAATTATGAAGGGCAACTCAAAATACCTGAAAATTCTTGAGCTTGTCAATAACCTATGCAAATAGTGCATGAAAAGGCAATAACGAAAAACACTAAACTTTATTGCTGCACGGTGGCCTGCGCTTTTGTACAAAGGGTTACATGCAATTTATGCAAAGCGGTACAAAGGTGGTTGCCGAGCGATCACTGCAACTCGCGCTTTTATGGGTAAACTTGCGAAGATGCTCTATGTTGCGGAGTTACTCATCGCAAGCCTTCGTCTCGAGATGACAGCTGGCCTCGGACTTGTCTTACCCGATAAGGGCCTTCCCACAAGGCCAACTTGTTGGAATTCTTGGCGACTGAACACGCCGAAGAACAAGGTCGCGCCGAGACTTCCGGCTTTGACCTTGCGGTTATGGCGCGCTGCCGTATCCAGCAGCTCGCAATAGTTCGAGACGCCCCCTCCGAGAGAGCAATGCGCCATCTTGTCGCAGCTGCTTTGCTCGCTTCATCTAAGCAAGCACTCGAGGAGATCCCAGATATTTGTAGTGGGGAGAACGCTTCCATAGACTAGCTAAAGGGTGTCCGTCCCGGTGCTCGACGGTGTCGCTCGATTGACCAAAGAGCCGCCGCGGCTCCTCTATCCAATTTCTTCCAGACTTGCGCAACTCCGTCAAAAGTTCTTGTCTTGAGTCCGCCAACACTTCAGCATGGCCTTTTCGCTGACCGCTGTTCTTGGTGAGCAACAGCTAAATGTACCTGGCACCAAGCGTCTTGGACGATCGCATGAAGGCGTTGGTAAGGAATTTGCACCGGTCGTGATAATCCGTTAGAATCCCAAACGCACAATAATCGACCAAGAACTTGACCACGATCGGTTGCAATTTTCACTGCTCCACTTTTGGCCACTTTGTGAACTTGTCGATTTATTGTAAAGCCCCGATGAAGATTTCCGGGAACAGGATATCGAGCCCCTGCACCGTGAAGGCCAGATAAAGGGATTGTTTGGAGAGCTTGAGCCGGCCGATGAATTTGTTTTGTATGGAATCGCACGCTTCACACTTGGTTACTAGTGCGCTTGCATCTTGAGGGCTTTTTGTAAAGAACCCTTGCCGAAAGCTTTCTAGTGCCTCTTTGCGCCAATGGTGGCCGCAGATGCTCCGTATCTCTCTTCGCCAAGCTTCGGCCCATCTTCCCCGAGATGCACTTCACCGACACCATTGAGCTTCTTCCAGACAGTTTCGCTGTCCATGAACTGTACATACTTGACCGTCTTCGGTTATCTTTTTATTTCTTCCGGTCGCTCGGGAAGTTCTCCACTTGGTGAAACGGACGACTGTTGCTACCATGCCGGAGCTTGGGGCCCGGCAAGGACTAAAGGCATGAGGACCGCTAAGGAACCTCACTTCTACTAAGGATCTCGCTCTCGCTGAGCGAAGGTCCTCAACAAGCTTCGGCAAGGCTTGTCGAACACTTGCTTCGATCGCAGACAGTGTCCGGAGGATCGGCAGGAGCAAACTGCTCTCGCTGCCGCGGGATCCGCTGACGGGACTTTGGCGGCGGCCTGGGAGATCCACGCAAGTAGTCGCCGAGACCAACTTTCTTCTTGGACTGCCCAATTGATGGTGCGACGGAGGGTTGAGTCAGCTTGAGCAAGAAGGTCCCCGGTTCCGCTGTGTAACTTCATCGGCACACTTTTGAAAGGCCATTCATGATTTCATTCGAGCTCCTGAATGTGCTCCATCCGCAGACCTTCAAAGCGCCTCAAGCTTCTCACTTCATCTACAAGCTTCCCATCAAAGGGCTCGATAGCTCTTGTTAACTTGCCGACCACCAACCGAGAATCTCCCGCACAATCAACTTCTTGATCCCAAGTTCGCCGCAATCCCGAGGCCGCAAGCAAACCTTCATATTCGGCAGTTGTTGTTTGTCGCTGTTTCTTGGGAAGTGCATCCGATGACATACTTGAGGTGCTCTCCGTGCGCCGATGAGTACGACGCTGGCACTGGCGCCTTTGCAACAGAGAAGGCACCATCAAAGTACATTACCCATTCACTGCCGCTTCTTGCACGGTGTACTTGTTTCTTGAACTCTTCATCAGTGTTGGGGTCCACTGCTATAAATTCTGCCAAAGCCCTACTCAGATGGTCAAGTACTTTCAAACTTGAGTCCAAAGCTCGACAGTACCTAGTGCCCACTCAACCATCCTGCCGGCTGCCTCCGGTTGTGCATATCCTCTTCAGCCGAAGCAGTGACCACTGCTATCTCGGGGTGCTTGAAGCATGGCGAGCTTTTGAGGCCACGAGGAGGCCGAAAAGCAACTTTGCACACCGAGATCTTGATCTAGCCCCGGAGAAGGAGCTTTACTAAATACACCGGCGCTGCACCATCTTTTCCGTGATCTCATCCTGTCCTCAACAGTTGTCCTTGTCGGGCCGAGCTTGCCGGAGTAGTCCTCGCTTGTCGCCTGACCGCACGGGCGGCTCTCTCGTCGGCTCACATATTAAGCAAAGACTAACCACTCTGGTTGGTCGCCGCTAGATACAAGCAGAATCTCTCCCCCGTGGTTTAGGTGCCAAGTATTGGGGTGGAGGATAAGACTGCTTCAAATCTTGGCCACGCTTCTCCGAGAGTCCATTTCATGGGGCCTGCCTTCTTCAAGATTTTGAAGAAAGGTAGGGCGCGCCCGCAGACTTTGAAATGAACCTACCGAGGGCAGCCACACAACCCTGCAGCCTTCTAACATCCTTGACTCGCCTGGGCCTCGACCGCTAATGGCTTTAATCTTGCCGGGTTGGCTTCAATCCTTTAGACATTAAAGAACCCGAGAAGCTTGCCGGAGGGAACTCCAAAGACGCACTTCTCGTGGTTCAACTTAGCCGATTCGCGCGTTCCAAACGCCTCTCCAAATCTTGAATCAGCGGTTCCGGCTTGCTCTTCACCACTTATATCATCCATGTAAGCCTCTTACATTTGCGGATCTGCGGGTTCAAAAGCAAAGATACACTACCCTTGCAAACGCGATCCCGTGATTCTTCAATCCAAATGGGCGATGAAGCAATAGGTGCCACATGGAGTGATAAACGCAGTCTTCTTCATCCTCTTGGCCATAAAAACTGGTGATAGCCCGAGTATGCATCAAGAAAGCGAGTAGCTCACATCCCAGCGAATCAACAACTGGCCGATGCGCGGTGGAATGGATCTGGGACATGCTTTATTCACACATCGTGAAGTCTATACACAGCCTCCATTTCCCGCTGCCTTGCGCGACGACGATCGGGTTTGCTAACCACGCCTGATGGATCACACTCTAACTAGGCCTCGCTGCTCTAGCTTCTGATTTCCTCGTTGATGAATTCTGGCGCCCACGCTTGTTTACTTTTTGCTGACGGGCCGCTGCGATGAGGGCAAACGGCAAGCTTGTGCTCAATTACCTTCCGAACACCGATGTCGATGGTTGCTATGCAAACACATCGACATTCGCCCGGCAGAAAGCAACGTAGCCGCCGCTTCCTATTTGTCGCCGCCGCGGCACCGATGGTGAAGGTACCACCAAAGTGCCGCCCTCATGGCGACACCTTTCTGGTCGCCAAGGAGCAGCCATTCCCTTTTTACCCTGCCGGAACCCGGACGGGCGCTCCTCGACAAGCAAAGACAGTTTGAGGGCCCCGAGCGCCACGGACTTGGTCTTTTGTCTTCTTCTTCCCGGAGCTTCACGGGTATCTCTGCTTGACGCTGTCGCCAAGGCCCCAGATCTGGTCGGTGCAGATAAGCGATCTTTCTTTGGCCATGGACAGCGATGACGCCATCGCCCGCATCTTGAGCACGCTAAAGCATAATGGGAAGCTGCCATGAACTTGGCGAGAGGACGGCCGAGTATTCCGCCAGGCGGCATCGAATATCGGCGACGCCAAGGTGACGCGCTTCGGGTCCCGGTTGAGCTCCCCGCCAAAGGTCACCCGGCAGAGTGATCTTTCCCTGGGCTTGCTCATCCCGTTGATTCCTTGAAAGAACCGCCCTTCGAAGTTTGCATCCGAATTTGGAGTTTCTGATCACAGCAGAGGAGACAAGTTCAGCTCGCCCCGCCGTCACCAACATCTTGGTGACCTTGAGGTTGCGGATGGTGGGTGAGACTAGCATCGCAGAAACACCGACCGCTGTGGTGCGGCCGGGTGATCTCAAGATCAAAATGATGGGCGGCCGGACCATTTGAGGAGCTGCGCGACTCCATGGGCGGCTCGTGCATTCACCCACGCGCTCACCGCTTTAGTTGGCGGGAGGTGTAACGAGGCACCACCGCCGACGACATCAGACCTCCGTGGCCTTCTCGAACTCCCTGCTCACCGCCATCCTCATCCTCCATGTCCTCGCCGCCCTTCTTCATCCTTGTCGCGTCTGGAAGGTCGATCACCTGTCGCCACTGGCCTTGCCGGGGTCCTCCTCACCATTGAACGGCCGCTTGCTCGGTTTCTCCGCCACCTTGGGCCTCCCTTGTCGCTACTCGCATCAGCTTTTTGTCGCCGACGAGATAATCGACCACGCTTTTGTAGAGGTCGTCCTTGAAAGTGGATTTGGTAGTATTGTTTGCCGGGCCGCCTTCTGAAATGGTCGCCACACAGCAAGCTCTTACCGAGTTGCCACTTGTGTTTGTTTGGCGGAGCTTCTTGCCGGACTTTTCGACGGCAAGCACCTTCCCTTATTCTTCTTCGAAGTTCGCCACGCTTGTCGGGCGGCGCTGCCGGAGTCGCTCTCCTCAAGGCCAAGATCCTCCCCGAGCCTCTTCCGCTACAAGATGACGTCACCAGAGCATAAAGCTCGCCGACATCCCGGATCTTGGTCATCGCCATCTTCACGAGATGCGGCGTTACGACGCTCGTGGAACGCGCGATAACCGCGGGGTGGACGCAGTGATGTCAGTGGCCGCACACTACAAGCGCTGGATGTACGGCGCAGGATTCTCCTTCCTTCGGGCCAAAATGTGGAGATCACTCGTCAGGTTTGTGGCCGCCAAGAAGGCGCCAACAAACCGATGGCAAAGGTCCGCCCAGAAGAAATGGAGCTTTCCAGCAAGTGCATAAGCCAAGAACTAACGCTCGCCTAAGCACGAAAGGGAAGTAGTTCGCCGTAATCTTCTTTTGTCGCTACCGCGCCCGCACTGATGGTGTAGACACCGAGGAATTCCGAGGGTGCGCTTGCCGTCAGATTTCTCCCAGACGCCAGCTTGAAGTTCTTCATGCTGGGCTACCGACGCCGCTGCGAGCTCACGGTGAACGCAGGGCAGTCGCACAGATGGCAAGTCGCCGCTCGCTCGCGCTGGCCGACAAGGTCCACTGTCCGATCGTACGCTGAAGTTCTACGCGCTGACGTTGGGTCCGAAGCGTTTTCGCCGATCGCAAGGACTTGGCGTTATCCCGACGAGCCCGCTGGTCCGACGATGCTGGAGCCGCTGCCGGCGTTGTTCCCGCGGGCGGCGTTTCGCTTCACAAGCGGGAGTGTATTGAAGCGTGGTTCCCCGCGCTCGTTGTTGCTGACCTTCGCCTTCAGCCTTTGTCGCGCCGCGGTTGCTGCCGACGGCCGTTGTCATGGATACACTGGCTCGATGGTAGCCTCCGCCCTCGCCTTGTCCGCCGCCGGAGGGAAGTCGAGGAGCATTGGCGCTTGTGAGTGCTTCCGTGAGGAGTGGAGGAGCGGAGAAGAAGTGAGCGACGCCGACTTCAACAGCGTTAGAAGGAGCAGGTCCTCCTCGGGCGCCTTTGTTGCCTTGGTTCCGGTCGGGGTTCAACATCCTGCGAGTTTCGGCTGCTTCGCTTCCAGCAGACGGATACTACCTCCCGTAGTATGGCGCTAAGGGCCGGCGCCGAGGTGGACGTGGATCCACGGAGGCCGAAGGTGGGTCATCCGCCCGCCTCGGATTCGTGACGCCAGTGCCTCGCCGTGTCCACTTTTCCGCCGGCGTTTCTCCGCCCACCGCTGGCTCCGGTGCGGCGGTGAGACGCAGATGGATTCGCGACCGGTTTTCGTCAGCTATGGCGCAGCTTGTTTACGGTTGCCGATTAAACCGGAGAGGTTGATGAAGCGCGCTGCTGAACGCCGGATCAGGTCCAAGACAACCTCGACGCTTTACCGGGCGCGCCAAAGATGCGGGCGCTGGCGGCGCTGGTGGCACGCCCCGACGCGACACCTATGGGGCCGGGAGCCCTCGTGTTCTGACGAGGGCAGAGGGAGGCACAGAGAGCAGACGAGGCGATGCTGGGCGGATTTTACCTGCCGCTGGCTTATGGTCACAGAAACCCCATGAGGTTGTATTGCCGAGCTTGAGAGACAAGAGCCTACACCGAAGCGTGAGTTGCAAAGAGTCCAACCCTCACGCTGTGCATGGGCCTCTTTATAGGGCAAGGGTCACCGACAGTGTCAACGAGGGGTAGAGGGTAAAATGTAAAAGAGGTGGTAGTTGAAATAAGGGAACAAAGGCAAATACAAAGGCTTGAACAAGGATTCTACCTACTTTTGACAGAGGGGACAAGAGCATTTACACCCGCCACCACGCCTCCAAAAGCTCCCGCCTGCGCTCCGCTGTTACGGGCGATGAAGCCACCACCGTGAGTGCCACCGCACTTTCATGCAAAGACATCACCGCCACGCTGGCTCGAGAGGGCTGGCGACAAGCAGTAAGGCGATGAGCCGAGGCGGGCACGACGGGCAGTACCTTTGCCGGGGTTTGATCTTGCCGCCCGGAGCTTGTCGGGCTCAACTTGCCGCCTCGACCTCGCTGACGCAGATAGCGCCGAGGCGGTTCTATGATGAAGTTCTTTCCTTCTATGCAGCTCCTCGCCAGGCCTTTATGGGTGATATAATTTATCGAAACGCTTCCTGCTAGAAGCTCCTTCTTGCCAGGCCTTGATCTTCTATCTTGCACGCTTTGTTCTTGAATGGCTTGGTATGGAGGGTGAATGGTCTCCGCAAACATTTGGTGGATCCACCACGAGTTGTGATCGGCCTGACATGTTGGGGTACCTAGGCACCCCACCTTAGTACACCAACATTCTCTTCATGTTTTCAGCTCGAGGATGAGCATCATTGGATGCAGCTTCACCGAGTTTCAAGAATACATGTGCCTCTTCATCCGACTCAAATTACAAGACATTGTCCTTCTTCTTCTCTCAAGCAGAATGTTTCTCACTGCCTTCTGGCTTGGCAGCAAAGCTTGGCTTGAGCTGCCTCACTGGAGCAGATGGCTAGATTTAGTAGGTGCTCCTGCCTCGATGGCATCTCCCATCAACTTAGGCTTCGAGGAGGTTGTGCTTCTCATCAATTATCGACTGCTTCATCATGTACAATCCCTTCCTTCTTGGAAGTTTTTTACCTTTGCTCGAAGTTTTTCTTCCATGCTCAGCTTAGCAATCAGGACTTCTTCACCTTGCTGGTGCTCTTTCTTGGTTTGTCGCTCTTGATGCTCTTTTTTGGCAACCACTTTTCTTAGGCTTAGATGTGATCTCTTCTCAAGAATAAGTCAATCCTCTTCATCGTAATTTCTTCTCGGCTCGCGCAGGAGGCAAACCACTTGGTGCTCACCATCATCAAAAGCCAAGCCAGGACTAGTGCCCGCCTCGAATCTCAACCGTGATTCGACCTGTTTCCGTCACTTGCATCTCGATATGGTCATAACCCGTGAAAAGATTAAGTATAGGCGTAATAGAAGAGTTATCACAAACCGCAGTAAGATTTTGCAAAAAAGAATGATTCAAATTTCAGTTTTAGGTTTTCATGTAATGCTTTGGCCCCGACCGAACTAAAATCCGGAATCCGGGCGTCAGACAGTAACCATTCACACCACTTTCGGTTGACCGAAATGGGTTTCGGTCTAGCCGAGAACACTAGGGTTTCTCACTTCAATCCTCATTTCGTCTTACCATTAATTAGTTCAATGATATATATGTTGTTATTAATTACCAAAACCACCGGGATTAGTTGCACTTTCAATCTCCCCTTTTGTAATTGATGACAACAGATAGATCAAAGCTTCACAAATGATATAATCAATGAATAATATCGTCGCTTTGAGAAGTATGTGATAAGCAAGAGCTCCCCTAAATTTGTGCATTATTTAAGATTTATGCTTGAATGCAAATGCACAATCGATTAGGATCATGGGTCACTCTTCCATGTCACATACATCTTGGTGGAGCGCACAAAATGATAAGAATGAATAACATGCACCCAATCACTAAGACATGAGTAAATGATCATACAAGATATGAATAGCATATGATAAGCATTAAGCACACATTAAGGCATAGTATGATCAAGCACTCATCAAAGGTAGAATCAAACGTAGTATCAAACACATCGAAAGTCTCGAAACCAAAAGTATCTCAAGGAAACCGCAAACGAAAGAGCAAAAGCGAGCACTCTCTCTCAAGTCCTATGATCTATAAAATTTTCCCCTTGGCAACAAGTTACCAAAAGTTCAAAAGGTATAGAGCTAAACGTCACTAGGGACTCGCGCTGGCTCCTGTCTCGGGTTGATGGAGGGAGATAGCTGCATCTCGCAAAGGCTTCGCTGAAGTCTGTGGAGCCGGAGGAGGGACACCGGAGCCGAGCCGAACCGATGGAGCTGTGGAGGTGCCGATGCAGAGCCTCGGGTCTGCATCGAATAGCAATGATCCGGCTTTAGGGAACCGGAGCAGCTGCTCAGAGTCATCCTCGACAAGGTCATCCTGCATCTCCTTCATGAGCTCGCTTTCTCCTCTTGGCTTCTCGATATCCGCCTCAAGCTTGTTGACAAAGGACTTGCACTTCAGCCACTTGACATCCAGAGCATGGAACTTGTCTTCAACTATCCTCTCAAGACTCTCCCGAGATCGCACTATGCTGGCCAGCGTAGTTCAATCCTCCGGTAGCTTCAAGGAGCTGTTCTCCAACACTCTTGGTTTAGCTGCCGCTTGCCGCTTCCTTCTCAGCTTTAGCTTGTTTGGCAGCTTCAGCACTTAGCTTGACCTTCGACAGACGTGGATCATCCTCACCATCACAACTTCATTATCCTCATGTTCAGTGCTGTAGTGGCAAGTGGGGTCTATCCAACAAGTAGGTGCCCGTACAAACTTGGCATTGATGAGCATCTCAATGTGCAGTGGCAAACCCACATGACCTTTCTTCGTCTCGGCTCAGTCCTCTTGATAGTCTCAACTATCGTGTCCATCACCTTGAAAGGTGCCTTCGATCTAGAATGTGCAGCATGTTGATAGAATAGCCTCTTATCATGCGATGATCTCTGCATTTGGGCATCAAAGTATGCCTCTTAATCGTGTTTGTGGTTGGGAGACCTGCTCAAGATGATACACCGAACCGAAGCCCATATCTCAACATCCTTGGCTGGTACCTCATTGTACATATTTTTCATCGACTCATGGTTTTTCTTTGGAATTCCATAGACATCTACATCATCATCTCTTTGCACCGAGCATTCAGAAGGCAGCCCACTCTTCAACAAATTGAAGAGAATCTCCGCCTTCACCATCCATACACCTGCCATCCGATAGAAATGAGCTGTGGCACGTAATTGCATGATCATCTCATCATTCCAAGTCGCCGGGCCGACCAACGAACTCGCAACACCACATGCAAGTGAATCTCTCATGCACGTGGGAAGTAGTCTCTGTGTTTTCACCGCCGATGTATTCCCACCAACATATCTTGTGTCAAGAATAATGGGCTTCTTTGTCCATGAGAACTGCCTCATAGAAATCTTGTTGCTCTCGTGTGGAACCTTGGGTCAACAGCTGTCCTTCTCCTGGTGGCATATGGATCAGCTTGCCTCCATAGCCTGAGACCTTTGTCCTTCCTTTCTGTCGGGGCGCGCGGGCGGCGCTGGGTGGCACGCCCGACGCGGGACACCTATGGGGCCGGGGAGCCCCTTCGTGTGTTCGGTATGAGGGCGGAGGAGGCACAGAGAGCAGATCGAGGCGATGCGCGCGGGGCGGATTTTACCCAGCTTCGGCCGCGATGGTCGCAGAAACCCTATGCTGCTTTGTGTTGTATTGCGCCGGAGCTTGAGAGCTACAGAGCAGCCACACCGAAGCGTGGAGTTGCAAAGAGTCCAACCCCCCACGCTGTGCATGGGCCTCCTTTATAGGGCAAGGGTCACCGACAGTGTCAACGAGGGTAGAGGGGTAAAATGTAAAAGAGGTGGTAGTTGGAACAAGGCGGAACAAGGCAGCCACAAAGGCTTGAACAAGGATTCTACCTACTTTTGACAGAGGGGGACAAGAGCATTTAATGTTCGCCGCCGCCCCCCAAAAGCTCCCCGCCTTATGCGTCCGCTTGCCACGGGCGATGAAGCCACCACTGTGGAGTGCCACCGCACCTTCATGCAAGCATGCCATCCGCCACGCTCGCTCGAGAGGGTCAAGGCGACGCAGGCGATGAGCTGGAGGCGGCACGATCGCATTTCCGGCAAGTACCTTGCCGGGGTCTTGATCTTGCTGGCCCGGAGCTTGTCGGCTCAGAATCTTGCCGCCTCGACCTCGCCGACGCGAGAAGCGCCGAGGCGCGTTCTATGATGTAGTCTTCGCTTCCCCGGCGAGCCCTTCGCCAGGCCTTGCATGGGTGATATAATCTGAGCTCGAACGGCCTTCCCGGCAAGCTCCTCTTGCCGGGCCTTGATCTTCTATCTTGTACGCTTTGTTCTTGAATGGCTTGGTATGGAGCAGAATGGTCTCCGCAAACATTTGGTGGATCCAGCCACGGGAGCTGCGATCGCCTGCGGCACAAGTTGGGGTACCGAGGTCCCTACCTTAGTACACCGACAGAGCCCCGGCTCGGGCTATACACGGTGCCGAAGCGCTGTTGGGCCAGCCCAAAAAAGGCACGGCACGCTGGCCCATGGCGCTGTCAATCTATTCCGCTTCTCGCCGCCTCACAAGAACAAAGACGCTGCGATTACAGGCGCCAGGATGGGACGTGCCCACGTTTAATGAGGAGAGCGGAACGCCCCCACTTCCCCATAAAACAGAGGAAACAAAGCGCGTTCCTCTCTTGCTTTCATTGCTTCTTCTTCCTCCTCCAGAGATCCTTTTCAAGGCCCGCATCCGCAGATCTCCTCCATCGCCTCGCGCTCAGGTGCCGCTGGCTTTTCGTCCTCCTTCCTCGCCGCCCGCCATGGCCTCAAGACCGGAAGGGAAGGGAAGACGGAGGAGAAATCCGAGCAGCGGAAAAGCTCGCCAGATGCGGAGGCAGAACGCCGCCTTCCCGCCGCGGCTCGGGCGCAGGAACTCGGGGCAAATATTTCGCTCGGGCCAAGAGGACCACGGCGCATCCTCGACCGAGCTCATCCGCAGCCACTATGGATAACTACCTCGGCGGGTACTATTTCTTCGCACCTTCTTCCATCGCGTCTTTGTCCTCCTTTTTCTCAATTCTTCTCATGACATCATGAACACATACGGCTTCCACCTTCTTGATTTCACCCCCAACGCCGCCCTCATTATGGCGGTTTTCGCACATATGTGCGAAAACTTCATTGGGATACTCCCAACGTAGCTCGCTTAGGCACTTCTTCACCCTAGAGCAGAGCCTGCCCCCTCTCCGGAGGGATTTCTTGGGTTTTTCGTCTCAACTTGAAGAAGTCATACTTGCCGGGAGCTCCGCTGCAAGTGGGAAGAGTGGCGGCGGATCGGTGCTGGATCGCTGAAGACGAGCCGCAGTTTTCACCGCCACAAGACAACGCCTATCGCGGGCAGAGATCGGAGCGAGCTGGATCCGGACGATATCAAGCTCGACGCCGTTCTCATCCGGATCCTTCGCCTCGAGAGGCGGTTATCCGCTGCAGCGGTAGGCGCAGATTTCTCCGCCGCCGATTGCCCTCTTCAAGAAAGGAAAAGGCCGCCCGGGAGTACGGGCGCGCAGGGGATATAATGAGGCTGCGCCGGGCTGAACTTCAACTTTACGACGCTGAGCTGAGGGGATGGTTCGGGAACTCTTCAAATATGACCCGCCCATCCAGAGTGGTTCAAAGCTTCCCGGGAGTGGTGCCCTTGCAACAAATAAGAGCTCGATCGCCTCGCCATGATGCCCGCAGGACTCACACGGCGTGGAGCGATCATGGATTCCGCCTGAGCCAACAGACGCTTCAACTTCTTCGACACCCTTGAGGAGGTGGCTAAGAACAAGGACGAGACCCGGGCTGACACGGGACACCACGGACCAGAGCTCACAGACATAGCTTCGGTCAAGAGGCCGCTGCAGCCGCAGCGGCAGGAAAGTTCGGTTGTACTCCCGAGGAGGCAGAGGCTGCGGAGGAGTCCTACCAAACGGAGGCGGCGGAGATCTGCAGATCGCTGCAACTTCCTCCCGCACGCCGGGTCCCTCTCCGAGGCACTCGATCTCGGAATCGCGGCCGAGGCCGCGATAAGTGGTGGTGCTGCCGAGGGAGCAGAGACGCCAGAGGGAGAGAGGTCAGGTGCAGGGCGCTGGTCCGCGAGCCAGCCGGGCGAGGAGGAGGAAGAGGATGCCGCGCCGCCGAGGATGCCGGGCGATCCGCTGACCTTTACGCCGACGACCTCTCTCGCTGCCGGAGACCTCCCGCCGGGCGAGCCCTGCTGCTTTCCATCAAGCGCCCAAGGCGGGCGGCGGAAGCGAGTACGCAGGCCCCCGCAATCGCCAGCTCGCTGGCAGCGCAAGCTTCCTGGGAGCTGCTGCGCCGAGGACGACCGTGGGTCAGCCGTGGCGGAGCGACCAGGCGCAGCCACGGCCAAGGCGCCCGCAGGTCGGCGCCGAGCGGCAGGGTCTTCGGGTGGAGCGGGCGGCGCCGCTCGCTCGGGTTCCGCCGCCACAGGCTGGGTCGCAGCCCCCAGCCCCGAGGGCCGCCAAGCACCCAAGAGGGCCTCGCCTCGCCTCACGCCGACGCGCCTGTGGAGTATGATTTCTCCGCCTTGAGCGAAGACGACGAGGAGGAACAGGAGGCACCGAGATCTTCATCTTCTTAAATTTCGCTTTGATTATTGTCGAGGCTAATCTTGTTTTTTGTGTTGATTTCAGACCTTGACCGAGCGGGCGGCGAAGAAAGCTAAGGTGCCTGTGGTCGAGGTCGCGACGACTCGCTCGCCGAGGCGACTGGGATGCGCTGGATCCAAGCTCGCTGGACCCGAAGGCTGTCCCGAGGAGCAGCCCCTCAGCAGAGCCCCCCAACAGAAGTCCGGGCTCCCTGACCTTCGCTTGCCGGGCGCGGCTCGAGATTTCATCTTGTTTCGACATCTTGACGTGTTTGTCTTGACTTGTGCAGAGATGGAGCCGCAGCGGCAGAGCATCCGGAGGTCGCCCCGAGGAGCCGGCAGTCCCTCCATCCTCGCCAAGGTCGGACTTCGACAAGGGGAGTGTCTCGCCAAAGGCGGGTATCCGCCAAGGGCGAGTACCCCGCCAAGAGCGAGCAGTTCGACGAGGGCGGCCACTCCGCCAAGGGATAGTTCCCGCAAGAGAGCCCGCCACAAGACGCCCGCCAAGGTAAGTTCTGCAACTTTGCCTCCTTGGCGCCGCTTTTCGGATATTTGCTTGAACTTTTTGCTTTTTTCTTTCTAGATCCTCCTCCTCCCCGAGCAGATGGAGACGGAAGTCGCTATTGAGGAGGAGGACGCGCAGGTGGCGGCAACGACGCCCCTGCTGTCGAGGACGCGGCGGGAGCCGCCGAGCCACATGTGCCAGAGACTGCTCCGACTGCAGACGCAGCGGCCGGAGAGGGGGACGGCGACCGCACCACTGGCCCGGAGGTCGCGGAGCTGCCGAGTGCGCGCCGGTCATCACCCCTTCGCGGAGAAGAGCGGTCCGGCATTACTTGAAGCCCCCAACGGCGCTTTCATCCAGATGCCGGGGTTCTCGTCACGAAGTTCCCGCGAGGGCGAGGCCTTCGATGGGGAGATCCTCGCCCGCTGGCTTGAAGGTCGCCGGGCGACTCAAGGAGCGACGGGCTCGATGAGGAGAAGCTGCCACCAGCCTCGCCCTTACCGCCAGACAGCGGCTCGCTTCCCGGAAGCCCTTGCCGCCAAGGCCGAGGAGATGGAGAAGCGCCATGGCGGAGCTCAGCGCCGCCAACCAGGCTGCTCTCCGCGAGGTGGCGGAGAAACGTGAGCAACTCGCCGGGCAAGATGAAGGGTGGTTGCTGGAGAAGGCCGAGGTCAAGAGCAGAACGGCTCGCCGGAGTGGAGCTGTCCCGGCGAGAAGGAGAGCTCATTCAGCGGAAGGTCGACCTTGACGCCCACGAGGAAGACCTTGCCGCCGGGAGCAGCACTTGGCGGGAATTGAAGGAGGCGAAGACGCCAAGGCGGCCGGAGACCGCTAAGGAAGATCTTGCCGCCAAGGTCACGCGAATCGAGGAGCTGTTGAAGGCTTAACGCGAGAAGATCGCCGCGCCTCACAGAGCGCGAGGAGTACGCCCACACCAACTCGTAGCTCCAGCGCGTTTTTCCGAGAAGGGCGACGAGCTGAAGGCCGCCAAGGACTCCGCCGAGGATCTTGAGCGAAAGTCTTCGGCTTAAAGGACTCGCCGACGCTGCACGGATCGGGAAACCAAGTTGAAGGAGGAGCTCCGCGAGAGCGATCCTTAGTGGCCGCGCCAATAAAGCAGCCGAGGATTTCCGCCGATCGCCGAGATATGGACCGAGGATTTGTATCTTCGCGCCCGCCATTGACCAGAGCTGCATGGCGCCAAGCCGAGCATCTCATCTATTCCCGGATCCAAACTCGCCACAGCCAAGCTCAGCCTCTTCTTCGTGGGAATCGCGCCGCCCTTGCAAACCTGCGGGAGAAGATCCCCGCACAACTTGCCGAGGAAACTCACGGATGTGCGCTGGAACCATGGAGCGCTGCGGCCGACGAAGATCGTGATATCGAACCCCGCATAAACCTCGCCAACGCTTCTTCGCAGCTTGCCGGCCGACGCAAACATGGAGGCCTCAAGGAGCAGGTCGCCCACATCATCGCCAAGGTGAACAAGATCCTCAGATGGAGGGCGCACCGCGAGACTAGGCCCCTTTATCTTTATCTCTTTTGTCGCTGCATAGGTTGTTATGAACTCGTTAGTCATCGCGACAATTTATTCCTTGTAAGATATTACCTTTATTCTGATCAGCAGATGCAGTGTCATCTCCCTTATTTTTGATCCTCAACTTCGCATGCTTCAACTTTATGCTTCTAGGAGTTTTGTCGGCAAGGAGCCCTTGCCGCGAAAGCGCCGAGTGTCAACTCGGCAGCCCGCTGGGTTAAGGTCTTACCGCAAGCAGCCTTGTTGCGGCTTGCCGCAACGCACCTAGCTTGCTAAGCGGACTCGAAAACTAAACAAGGGCGCGAATACTTTGTCGCAGCTCACTTAAATCGCTGAGCATGCTTGATGGCAAGATAAGGATGCGGTTATCCACGGGTAGGCTCCTCCGAGCACAAGTTTTCCATACAAAGTGTGGTTGTTCAAGGAAGGCAACTCAAAATTTAAAATTTTGAGCTGCTCAAATCCTTAGCTTCCGTGATCTATGCTGCTCCCGCAAGCTTTTCTTTCTTGAACAGCACTTGGTTCATCTTCCACTTCTTTCCCGCAAACTTGTGCATGAGGAACGCTTTTGCTTAAGAGACAAGGAAAAAGAAGGAGGAAAAGATATGGCCTTTCGGGCGCATATTGCTTGCTTTGGATATGCGGCTGCATTTAAAGATGCCAAATAACTCATGCAAATAGCAAAGAAGAGCATGGGAAAAGGCAATAACGCAAAACACGGAAACTTTATTGCTGCACGGGTCTCATACCGCTTTGTACAAAGGGTTACATGCAACGGCGGCAAAGCTTTTGTATAAAAGGTGGTTGCCGAGCGATCACGGCAACCGCGCTTTATGGGTAAACTTGCGAAGATGCTCTATGTTGCAGGAGTTACTCACCGCAAGCCTTCTTCGTCTCGAGGCGACAGCGCTGGCCTCGTGGACTTGTCTTACCCGATAAGGGCCTTCCCACTTCAAGGCCAACTTGTTGGAATTCTTGGCGGATCGAACACGCCAAGAACAAGGTCGCTTTCCTCGAGACTCGGCTTTGACCTTGCGGCTATGGTAGCGCGCAAGGCTTGCCGGTATCGAGCAGCTCGTGACAAAGAGTTCGAGACGCCCTTCCTCGAGGAGCAATGCGCCATCTTGTCGCAGCTTGCTCTTGCTCAAGCTCATCATAAGCGAGCACTCGAGGAGATCCGTGATACGAAGTTCCGTGGGGAGAACTGCTTCGCCCATAGACTAGAGCAAAGGGTGTCCGTCCGTGGCTCGACGGTGTCGCTCGATTGACCAAAGAGCCGCCGCAGCTCCTCTATCCAATTTCTTCCGCACTTGCGCAACTCCGTCGAAAGTTCTTGTCTTGAGTCCGCCGCAACACTTCAGCATTGGCCCTTTCGCTGACCGCTGTTCCTGGGTGAGCAACAGCTAAATGCACCTTGGCACCAAGGTCTTGGACGATCGCATGAAGGTGCGGTTAGGAATTGTGTACCGTTGTCGGTGATAATCCGTTAGGAATCCCAAACGCACACAATCGACCAAGAACTTGACCGCCGATCGGTTGCCACCTTTCTCACTGGCTCCACTTTTGGCCACTTTGTGAACTTGTCGATTGCCACGCATAAGTACTCAAAGCCCCGACAAAGACGGGGAAGGGGCCGAGGATATCGAGCCCCTGCATCGAGAAGGGCCAGATAAAGGGATTGTTTGGAGAGCTTGAGCCGGCCGATGAATTTGCTTTGCATGGAATCGCACGCTTCACACTTGGTTACTAGTGCGCTGCATCTTGAGGGCTTTCTGTTAAAGAACCCTTGCCGAAAGCTTTCCGCAAGTGCCCTTGCGCCAATGTGGTGGCCGCAGATGCCTCCGTATCTTCGCCAACAGCTTCGCCCATCTTCCCCGAGATGCACTTCACCGACACCATTGAGCTTTCTTCCAGATAGCTTCGCTGTCCATGAACTGGTACATACTTGACTGTCCGTTATCTTTTCTATTTCTTCCGGTCGCCGGAAGTTCTCCAGCTTGCAGTGAAACGGACGATCTGTTGCTACCATGCCGGAGCTTGGGGCTCGACGGCAAGGACTAAAGGCATGAGGACCGCCATGGGAACCTCAGCTTTCTACGGCAAGGATCTCGCTCGCCGAGCTGAAGGTCCTCTGCAAGCTTGCCGGGCAAGGCTTGTCGGGAACACTTGCTTCGATCGCAGTGTCCGAGGATCGGCAGGAGCAAACTGTTCTCGCTGCTCGCCGCTGATCCTGGGACTTTGGCGGCGGCTCAGGAGATCCGCCGCAAGTAGTCGCCGGAGACCAACTTTCTTCTTGGACTGCCCAATTGATGGTGCGACGGAGGGTTGAGTCAGCTTGAGCAAGAAGGTCCCCGGTTCCATGTAACTTCATCAAGCACACTTTGAAAGGCCATCTCGCGATTTCATTCTCGAGCTCTAATGTGCTCCATCCGCAGACCTTCAAAGCGCCTCAAGCTTCCTCACTTCATCTACATAAGCTTCCATCAAAGGGCTCGATAGCTCTTGTTAACTTGCCGACCACCAACCGAGAATCTCCCGCACAATCAACTTCTTGATCCCAAGTTCGCCGCAATCCCGAGGCCGCAAGCAAACCTTCATATTCGGCAGTTGTTGTTTGTCGCTGTTCTCTTGGGAAGTGCATCCGATGACATACTTGAGGTGCTCTCCGTGGGCCGATGAGTACGACGCCGCACCGCGCCTTTGCAGCGAGAAGGCACCATCAAAGTACATTACCCATTCACTGCCTTCTTGCACGGGTGTACTTGTTTCTTGAACTTCTTCATCGTGTTGGGGTCCACTCGCTATAAATTCTGCCAAAGTCCGGCTCAGATGGTTGAAGTACTTTCAAACTTGAGTCCAAAGCTCGACAGCTCTAGTGCCCACTCAACGATCCTGCCGCTGCCTCCGGGTTGTGCAATATCCTCTTCAGGGAAGCGAGTGACCACCGTTATCTCGTGTGCTTGGAAGTAATGGCGAGCTTTCTTGAGGCCACGAGGAGGCCGAAAAGCAACTTTGCACACCGTAGATCTTGATCTAGCTCCTCGAGAAGGGAGCTTACTTAAATACACCGGCGCTGCACCATCTTTTTTCCGCATCTCATCCTGCCCCTCAAGCAGAGTTGTCCTTGTCGGGCCAGAGCTTGTCGGAGTAGTCCCTCGCTTGTCGCTGACCCGCTTGTCGGTGGCGTGGCCTCCTCGCTGGCTCCCTCTCCGCTATTAGCGCAGCACTAACCACTTGGTTGGTTGCCGCTAGATACAGCAGCAACTTCTCCCGTGGTTTAGGTGCGATAAGTATTGGGGTGGAGGATAGGTACTGCTTCAAATCTTGCAGCGCTGCCTCCGCTCCGAGTCCATTTCATGGGGCCTGCCTTCTTCAAGATTTTGAAGAAAGGTAGGGCGCGCCCGCAGACTTTGAAATGAACCTACCGAGGGCAGCCACACAACCCGCGAGCCTTCTAACATCCTTGACTCGCCTGGGCCTCGATCTGCTCAATGGCTTTAATCTTGTCGGGTTGGCTTCAATCCTCTTTAGACATTAAAGAACCCGAGAAGCTTGCCGGAGGGAACTCCAAAGACGCACTTCTCGTGGTTCAACTTTAGTCAGATTCTTGCGCAAGTTCTCAAACGCTCTCCAAATCTTGAATCAGCGTGTCTCTGTTCTTGCTCTTCACCACGATATCATCCATGTAAGCCTCTACATTTCGTGGATCTGTGGTTCAAAAGCAAGATACACTACCCTTGCAAACGCTGATCCCGCATTCTTCAGTCCAAATGGCATGCGATGAAGCAATAGGTGCCACATGGAGTGATAAACGCAGTCTTCTCTTCATCCTCTTGGCCATAAAAATCTGGTGATAGCCCGAGTATGCATCAAGAAAGCAGAGTAGCTCACATCCCAGCGGGAATCAATAACTGTCGATGCGCTGCAAGGGAATGGATCCTGGGACATGCTTTATTCACATCGGTGAAGTCTATACACAGCCTCCATTTCCGCTGGTTTTGGCGCACGCATTTACGGGTTTGCTAACCACGCCGGATGGATCACACCTCTAACTAGGCCTCGCTGCCTCTAGCTTCTTGATTTCGCTGATGAATTCTGGCGCCCACGGCTTGCTTCCTTACTTTTTGCTTGACGGGTCGCAAGATGAGGGCAAACGGCAAGCTTGTGCTCAATTACCTTCCTGAACACCGGGATGTCGATGGTTGCCATGCAAACACATCGACATTCGCCCGCAGAAAGCAACGAGCGCCGCTTCCTATTTGTCGTTGCAAGCGGGCACCGATGGTGAAGGTACCACCAAGCCGCCCTCCTGGCGACACCTTCTTGGTCGCTGGCGGAGCAGCCATTCCCTTTTTACCCTTGCCGGTGGAACTCGACGGGGCGTCCTCGACAGCAGCGCAGCACTCCGAAGAGGTGCAGTTGCCGGAGTGGGCCCCGGAGCGCTTGCCGGACTTGGTCTTTGTCTTCTTCTTCCCGGGAGCTTCAGCGGCAAGTGTATCCTTGCCGGACGCTGCTGCCGCGTCCCGGTAGATCTTGTCGGTGCAGATAAGCGCATCTTTCTTGTCGCCATGGACAGTGATGACGCTTATCGCCCCGCATCTTGAGCACGCTAAGCATAATGGGAAGCTGCCATGAACTTGGCGAGAGCAGATTGCCGAGTATTCCGCCAGATGGCAACGAATATCGGGCGACGCCGAAGGTGACGCGCCGTCCCGGTTGAGCTCCCGCCAAAGGTCACCGGCAGAGTGATCTTTCCTTTGGGCTTGCTCCGCCCCGGTTGATTCCTTGAAAGAACCGGCCCTTCGAGCTTGCCATCCGAATTTGGAGTTTCTTGATCACAGCAGAGGAGATCTGTTCAGCCCGCCCCGCCACCGACCAACATCTTGGTGACCTTGAGGTTGCGGATGGTGGGTGAGACTAGCATCAGAACACCCGACCGCTGTGGTGCGGTCGGGTGATCCTCAAGATCAAAAATGATGGGCGGCCGGACCATTTGAGGAGCTTGCGCGACTCCATGGGCGGCTCGCTGCATTCACCTCACGCGCCCACCGCTTTAGTTGGCGGTGGAGGTGTAACGAGGCACCACCGCCGACGCACAGTGACCTCCGTGGCCTTCTCGAACTCCCTGCTCACCGCCATCCTCATCCTCCATGTCCTCGCCGCCGCCTTCTTCATCCTTGTCGCGTCTGGAAGGTCGATCACCTTGTCGCCACTTGGCCTTGCCGGGGTCCTCCCCACCATTGAACGGCCGCTTGCTCGGTTCTCCTCCGCCACCTTGGGCTCTCTCCTTGTCGCGCTACTCAGACTAGCTTTTTGCTCGCCGACGAGATAATCGACGCACTTGCGCTTGTAGAGGTCGTGGCCCTTGGTGCGTGGATTTGGTAGTATTGTTTGCCGGGCCGCCGCTTGTCGGTCGTCGCACAGGGCAAGCTCCTTACCGGAGTTGCCAGCCTGTGTTTGCTTAAGGGAGCTTCTTGCCGGACTTTTCGACGGCAAGCACCTGCTCCTATTCTTCTTCTCGAAAGTTCTCGCCGCGGGCGCTTTTGCCGGGCGGCGCTGCCGGAGTCGCTCTCCTCAAGGCCAAAGATCCTCCCCGGAGCCTCTCCTCTTCCGCACAGGCGATTTATCGCCAGAGCATAAAGCTCGCCGACATCCCGGATCTTGGTCATCGCCATCTCTTCACGCATGCGCGGTTACGCGACGCTCGTGGAACGCGCCCGATAACCGCGCAGGTGGACGCTGTGATGTTGTGCCGCACACGGCTGAAGCGCTGATGTACTTGCGCAGGATTCTCCTTCCTTCGGGCCAAAATGTGGAGATCACTCGTCAGGGGGGTTTGTGGCCGCCAAAGAAGGCGCCAACAAACCGATGGCAAAGGTCCGCCCAGAAGAAATGGAGCCTTCCAAGAAGTGCATAAGCCAAGAACGAACGCTCGCCTAAGCACGAGCGGGAAGTAGTTCGCCGTAATCTTCTTGTCGCGCTTCGCGCCTCGCACCGCGATGGTGTAGACACCGAGGAATTCCGAGGGTGCGCCTTGCCGTCAGATTCGCACGCCAGCTTGAAGTTCTTCATGCTCAACCACCGACGCGCCGCAGCTCACGGGTGAACGCAGGGCAGCTCGCCACAGATGGCAAGTCGCCGCTCCCCGGCGCGCTGGCCGACAAGGTTTCCACCGGTCCGATTGATTGCCGAAGTCTTCGGGCGGCGCCGATCGTTGTCCGAAGGCTTTCGCCGCCGATCGCTGGGACTTGGCGTTATCCCGACGAGCCCGCTGGTCCGACGATGCCGTGGAGCCGCTGCCGGCGTTGTTCCGCGGGCGGCGTTTTTCGCTTCAAGCGCGGGAGTGCACGGTAGTTGCACCCCGGCGGTCTGTTGTTGCTGACCTTCGCCTTCAGCTTTGTCGCGCCGTGAGGCCGCTGGGTTGCTGCTGACGGCCGTTGTCATGGCGGCGCACCAGGCTCGATGGTAGCCTCCGCCCCGGCCTTGTCCGCCGCCGAGGGAAGTCGAGGAGCATTTGCGCTTGTGAGTGCTTCCGCAGGAGTGGAGGGAAGCGGAGCGAAGCGAAAAGGGAGCGGACGCGCCGACTTCTAACAAAGTTAGAAGGAGCAGGGTCCTCCCCGGGCGCTTTGCTTTGCCTCGTGTTCCGGTCGGGGTTCGAACATCCCGCTGAGCCCCCGGCGCGCTTCTCGCTTCCAGCAGACGGATACCACCTCCCGTGGTATGGCGCCGCTGGGCCGCCAGGCGCCGAGGTGGACGTGGATCCACGGAGGCCGAGGCGTGGTCATCCGCCTGCCCTCGATTCGTGACGCCATGAAGTGCCTCGCCGGTGTCCACTTTTTCCGCTGGCGTTTCCTCCGCCCACCGCTGGCTCCGGTGGCGGCGGTGAGACGCAGATGGATTCGCGACCTCAAGCTCTCGCCTTCGGGGCTATGGCGCAGCTTGTCGACGGTTGCCGATTTAAACCGGAGAGGTTGATGAAGAGCGCGGCCGCTAACGCCGGATCAGGTCCAAGATAACCTCGACGCCTCACCCGGGCGCGCTAAAGATGTCGGGGCGCTGGCGGCGCTGGTGGCACGCCTGACGCGGGACACCTATGGGGCCGGGAGCCCTTCGTGTTCTGCACGAGGGCGAGGAGGCACAGAGAGCAGATCGAGGCGATGCTGGGCGGATTTTTACCCAGCTTCTCCGCCGATGGTCGCAGAAACCCCACTGCTGCTTTGTGTTGTATTGCGCCGGAGCTTGGAGAGCTACAAAGAGCAGCCTACACCGAAGCGTGGAGTTGCAAAGAGTCCAACCCCCACGCTGTGCATGGGCCTTTTATAGGGCAAGGGGTCACCGACAGTGTGTCAACGAGGGTAGAGGGGTAAAATGTAAAAGAGGTGGTAGTTGAAATAAGCAGGAACAAAGGCAAATACAAAGGCTTGAACAAAGGATTCTACCTACTTTTGACAGAGGGGACAAGAGCATTTAATGCCCGCCACCGCCGCCCCAAAAGCTCCCGCCTTTGCGCCTCCGCTTGCACGGCGATGAAGCCACCACTGTGGAGTGCCACCGCACCTTCATGCAAAGACATCCGCCACGCTGCCTCGGAGAGGGCTCAAGGCGACGCTGCAGGCAGATGAGCTGAGGCGGCACGATCGCATTTCCCGCAAGTACCTTGCCGGGGTCTTGATCTTGCCGCCCGGAGCTTGTCGGCTCAGAACTTGCCGCCTCGACCTCGCCGACGCGAGAAGCGCCGAGGCGGTCTTCTATGATGTAGTTCTTTCGCTTCCGGCGAGCTCCTCGCCAGTGGCCTTGCATGGGTGATATAATCTGAGCCTCGAACGGCCTTCCCGCAAGCTCCTCTTGCCGGGCCTTGATCTTCTATCTTGTACGCTTTGTTCTTGAATGGCTTGGTATGGAGCAGAATGGTCTCCGCAAACATTTGGTGGATCCAGCCACGGGAGTCATGATCGCGCCTGGTACAAGTTGGGGTACCGAGGTACCCCTACCTTAGTACACCAACACTTTCCTTCATGTTTTCAGCTCGAGGATGAGCATCATTGTGGACAGGCAGTTTCTGTCTGAGTTTCAGCAATACATGTGCCTCTTCATCCGACTCAAATTGGCAAGGCACATTGTCCTTCTTCTTCTCCTCAAGCAGTGAATGTTTCTCACTGCCTTCTGGGCTTGGCAGCAGGCTTGGCTTGAGCTGCCTTTTGCTGGAGCAGATGGCTTAGATTTAGTAGGTGCTCCTGCCTCGATGGCATCTCCCATCAACTTAGGCTTCGAGGAGGTGGGGTGCTTCTCATCGTAATTATCGAATCGCTTCATCATGTACAATCCTCTTCCTCTTGGAAGTTTTTTTACCTTGCTCAAGTTTCTTCTTCCATGCTCAGCTTCTTAGCAACTGTGGACTTCTTCACCTTGCTGGTGCTTTTCTTGGTTTGTCGCCTTGATGCTCTTTTGGCAACCACTTTCCTCTTAGGCTTAGATGTGATCTCTTCCTCAAGAACAAAGTCGTAATCCTCTTCATCGTAATTTCTTCTTCCTCGCCCCGTGGCAGCAGGAGGCAAACCACTTGGTGTGCTCCTCTCACCATCATCGTAAAAGCTGCCGGCTTCAGACTAGTGCCCGCCTCGAATCTCAACCGGTGATTCAGACTGCTCGCTGTCACTTGCATCCGATATGGCCGACAACCTGTGAAAAGATTAAGTATAGGCGTAATAGAAGAGTTATCACAAACCGCAGTAAGATTTTGCAAAAAGAATGAGTTCAAATTTCAGTTTTAGGTTTTCACTGTAATGCATTTCGGTCCGACCGAGTCTAAAATCCGTGAATCCAAGTGTCAGACAGTAACCATTCACACCACTTTCGTTGACCGAAATGGGTTTCGGTCTAGCCGAGAACACTAGGGTTTCACTAAATCCTCATTTCGGTCTTACCGATTTGCACAACTCGCTTGGACCGAAAAGGCAAAGGCAATGGCCGAGGCCAAATCGGTCATCCGAGAATGTAGAATCGGTCACACCGAGATGTGTTCGCGGAAACCTAACCCTAAAACTTTCACTCAATTTCGCTCTATGAACTAATCACTGGATAGGAAGATTTCAAACGTGGCAAGAAGCTAGGCAAACCTATCGCATTGAATCGGAGGTTGAACACGAGAGGGATCAAACTCACCCTAACTTGGTGGAGTTTCACGGCGGCAATGGCGAGGTGAGATCGACCGCTGACGGCGACGGAGACCAAGCGGCGAGGGCGCACAAAGCGATTTACGGAGACGATCCGGAGACCACGGCAACGGCAAAGAAGGGTTTGGGGCGCGCGCTTTGAAGAAATAATCAACGCTACGCTGCCCTCGTATATATATATTCTTCATTGCCGGTGGGACCGAGTTGAAAACTCGTGGCACCGAGATGGTTAATCGCAAGCAAGCTACTCACTTCGTCACGCCGAATTTGTAACTCGGTTTCACCGAGGTGAAAACCTAGATCAATCCAAGTGATTTCGGTCCGTCCGATTTGAGTAGATTGGTTTGACCGAAAGTACTTAGAAGGTTTTGGAAGTTAAGTTTTGACGGATCGGTGGCTCTGAGTGCTCCTCACTCGGTCCGTCCAAAAAGACTTGTTCAAAGTTTGTGATATAAGCATGAATAGAGTTTGAGACAAGAAAGCATAGATAGCTAGGAGGAACTTAGGCATTCTTGTCCATCCATTTGGTCAAAAAGAAAAATCCAAAAGACCAAAGCAACAAATGGATGTCCTCGAATGGATAAAATTATGCATCCAACATGCTCACACAATAAGATAGCAAATGAAATATGTGTCAAACATGCACAAACAAAACACTAGCTACTATCACACAATTTGGCGATGACTAGGTCATCTATATATGAGTATATTGATTTAGGAGTCAAATGAGAACATTTGATCATAGGTCATACTCATCGCTTAAGCACAAGTGGGGTTACCACTTTTACATAAAGATTAATGTGTTCACATCATTTGAAGATGCTTTAGCTCAATTCTTTAGAGCAAAGCTCCCTTGATGTGAGAACCCTTTTAAAGGGTCAAACTAAACTTGGGTTGTCGAGAAGACTTCATCTTGATGGGAATCCTTGGGGTAGTAGTTGAGCTTGACGAAGTAGAACTTGAAGTTTCCTTTGGGAACCCACTTGACCATGGCCTTGGGTGCTTCAATGAATGCATCAATCTCCTCTTGAAGCTTGTCCTTGCCTTTTTAGCTTGTGGTCTTGTGGTGGAAGGTCATCTTGAGCTTGTTCCACATTGGAAGAAGTAGGATCGCATTTCTCCTTTTGAGAAACAAACTTTGGAGGGATATTGACCTTCTTCCCATTCAACACCCTCGGCGCTGAACTTTCGCCAAAACCAATTCCTTGATTCTTCCTGTCTTCCTTGCTTATGTAACAATTTCTCAAAGTTCTTGCTTCCGCAAGGCTCTTGTAGACACCTTTCTATAATCCCTTTCAACAAACTATTTTCTTGCTCAAGTGAAACTTGGCTTGAAACATTGTTAGTGGAATCAAGAGAATTACTAGAAGTAACAACATTTGATTTAGCATGATTATTGTTACTACTAGATGAAGAATTTTTCTTATGCTTGTCATGCTTAGTTTTAATAGGTGGCAAGAAATTAGACAAGAGAAGTCGCTTGGCAAGATATGAAGAACTCTTCTTTCAAGATCGTCATTGATAGCTTTTAGAAACTCATGTTCTTGCTCTAGATTGAGCTTCTCGCGTAGCTTCTCATGAGATCTTAGGAGCTCTCTATGATCTTCTTGAGTTGTTTCATGAGCTAACTTAAGAGTGTTTAGTTCTTTAGTTAGACGCTCAATCTCCTTCATAGCATTGTCATTCGACTCTTCTCGACTATAAAGACTACTAGCATGTTCATCATTACTAGGCTCACTAGATTTGTCATGTAAAAGCTCATCTTCACCAAGCAAGTCATCCTCATCACTATCAAAGTCAATGAATTCAGGGTGTGATACCTTGGGGCCTTTTGCCATGAAGCATCTTCCAATTCCCTCATTTGGTGAATCAAACAAGTCATAGGAGTTGGAGTTGGAGGACACGAGAGCAAGACCGCAACACCTTCATCTTGATCAGATTCGAGTTGGAGTGATAGCTTCTTTCGAGTGATTATCGAGTCGGAGCCGAGACCCATTCACCAACATGAGCTTGATGTTTTCTTCTTGTGTAGCTCCTTGATGACTTGTCTTTCCTTTCCGAATCCTTGCTTCTCCGAGAGGATCTTCGCTCATAACGATCATCTCTACTCCTTCTCTTTCCGAGGTGACTCTTCTCTTGAGCTTCTTCTTCTTGGAGATTCTTCTTCTCTTGTGGGGAGTCGAACACTCATTTGAGTAGTGTCCGGTCTTCCACAATTGTAGCAGCTTCGATCACGACTAGAAGATCTCTTTTCATCATATGATCTAGACTTTGAGCTTCTTTCCTTGCTTCTACTCTTGTAGAATTTGTTGAAGTTCTTCACCATTAGGCTTATCTCTTCATTGGAAACCAGCTTGTCACTTGAGGTTGTGGGAGCTTCAACTGTAGCTTTGTAAGCACCACTTGACTTGTTGTGAAGCTCTTCCTTATCTTTAAGTGTCATCTCATGAGCAACAATTCTTCCAATGACTTCGTAGGCTTGAGATTCTTGTAGTTTGGCATCATTTGGATGAAAGTGCACACGGTGTCATACTTTCCATCCAAAGCTCGAGAATCTTCTTGATGATGAATCGGTCGGTCATTTCTTCGCTTCCTAAGCCGGCAATCTCATTTGTGATGAGAGCAAGCCTAGAGTACATTTCAGCGACTCTTCACCTTCCTTCATCTTGAACTTGTCAAGTCGACCTTGAAGAACATCTAGCTTTGATTCCTTCACGGACTCGGTACCTTCGCATTTCACCAAAGTATCCCAAATCTCTTTTGCATTCTCAAGACGGCTGATCTTGTTGAACTCTTCGACACAAAGCATTGAAGAGAATGTCACAAGCTTGAGCATTGTTTTGCAACATCCGCAACTCATCCGCAGTAGCTTCGCGATCCGAACTTTTCCTTCCTCAAGAACTCACCTTGCAAGCCAACACAAATAATGCCCCATGCGAAGGGTTATGTCCAAGAATATGCATTTTCATTTTATGCTTCCAACTAGCAAAATTTGAACCATCAAAGTAAGGACCTCATTTAAAATTACCTCACTAGACGCCATACTCTCCTAGGTTGTGAAACCAAGCTTATGGAGTCCAATGCAATGGAAACCAATCCAATGGAGACCAAAGCTCGATACCACTTGTAGGATCGAAAGTATGTCTAGAGGGGGGTGATTAGACTACTTGACAATTTAAAAGTTTAGCCTTTTGATTAGGACAAGTTTTAGCAAGTTCACAATGATGATCAAGTCAAGTATCACCCTACACATGCAATTCTAGAGTAATGGCAGCGGAAAGTAAATTGCACATGTAGTAAATAGAGAGGTGGAGAAGAGCAAACGCAATTTGGAGACACGGAGATTTTTCTCGTGGTTCCGATAGGTGGTGCTATCGCCAATCCACGCTGATGGAGACTTCAACCCACGGAGGGTAACGGCCATGAGAGTCCACGGAGGGCTCCACCCACTAAGGGTCCACGAAGAAGCAACCTTGTCTATGCCATCATGGCTCACGCCCACGGAGGACTAGCCTTACTCGGGTAGATCTTCACGAAGTAGGCGATCTCCTTGCCCTTACAAACTTCTTGGTTCAACTCCACATCTTGACGGAGGCTCCCAAGCCGACACCTAACTAATCTAGGAGGCACCACCTCCAAAAGGTAATAGATGGTGTTGGTGATGATGAACTCCTTGCTCTTGTGCTTCAAATGATAATCTCCCCAACACTCAACTCTCCTCACCGATTTGGCTGTGGTGGAAGAAAGGATTGAGTGGAAAGCAACTTGGGAAGGCTAGAAATCAAGTTTCATATGGTGGGAGGAGCAACTTGATCTCAACACAAGGGTAGGTAGTTTTCTTCGTAAATGTAAGGTAGGAGTGGTAGTTCTTCGATGGCTCTTCCACTAATGAAGAGGAGGTGGAGGGTATTTATAGCCTCCACACAAAATCCAACTGCTACACACATTTGACCAATCTCGGCCGACCGGTTGACAACTCGGTGAGACCGAAAGTTCAAATCTTAGAACGTTGGGATTTTCGTGGGACCGAAAATACAATCTTTGTGAGTCCGATTCTTCCAAAGACTAGGGTTTGCCATTCTCGTGGGATCGATTTTATCATCTCGGTGACACCGATATGATTACGTATGTTACGTAAGGTTGGCAACACTAGTTTCGTGAGACCGAGTTTGGAATCGAAAATCCGAAATTACTAGGGTTTGGCTATATGGTGAGGTGGTTCATCTCTTGTGACTGAGTTTATGGAATCGGTGGGACCGAGATTACTTATGAGTATATGTTGGAATGAAAGATTGCTGATAGTTTGGGAGATAGATCACTAAGCACTTTGAGCAACCAGATCATCATCATAACCTCATCCCCTTTTAATAGTATTGGCTTTCCTATGGACTCAATGTGATCTTGGATCACTAAACCAAAAATGGAGTCTTGAGCTTTTGCCAATGTTTTCCTTAGCATTTTGAGGGGTCCACATCTTCAGTCATTGCCATACCCATATCACTGAACTTTCTGAAATATTCTCAAGAAACAATTAGTTCAATGATATATATGTTGTTATTAATTACCAAAACCACCTGGGGATTAGTAGCACTTTCAAGAAGCCGACGAGCAGGAGTTTCAGAAAGCAACGGAGGTTTTGTGCATTGACGGTGGTGTTTTCAGATACCTCGCACCGCCAGCTCAAACAAAGGTGCGAGAAGTTAATGCAAGAGAACCATCAGCTTGAGTCACGCAAGCCCTCAAGTGGTCCAAAGACGCCTATCATCTTTGACATTGAGGACCACCCTGATCGCATCACTGCGGTCGGGTGCTTGCCGATGTTGGTTTCACCAACTATTCGCAACCTCAAAGTCACAAAGATGCTAGTTGATGGCGGGGCCGGCTTGAACCTGATCTCCTCCGTGGTACTCCGGAAGCTCCAAATCCCCGACAGCGAGCTTGAAGAGACTGGTACTTTCCAAGGAATCAATCCAGGAAGGAGCAAGCCGAAGGGGAAGATCATGTTGCCAGTGACGTTTGGCAGCGAGCTTAATTTCAGAACATAGAAAGTTACTTTTGATGTTGCTGATTTCCCATTACCCTACAATGGGATATTGGCCGGCCAGCGCTCGCCAAGTTCATGGCAGCATCACACTATGCCTACAACGTGCTCAAGATCCTAGGTCCGATAAGTGTTATCTCCGTCCCATGGTGACAAGAAAGATGCCCTTATCTCGCACCGACAAGATCTACCGAAGCAAAGAGCCGCAGTCAACCCAAACCACTTGCCGCCAAGCTCCCTGGGAAAGAAGAAGACTAAGTCCGACAAGAGCTCGATGCCCACTCCGCAAGCGCACTTCTTCTGAGTGCTGCGCCACCGCCGAGGACGCACCATCGAGCTCCACCGCAAGTGTAAGAAGGCGGAAGGTGGCTCCGCCAGAGACCAAGAAAGTGGCCGCCAAGGAGGACGGCACCGGTGGTACTTTCACCATCGCTACACGCTTGATCCTAAATAGGAAAGCGCCAGACGTTGCTTTCCCGCGGGCGAATGTTGATGTGTTTGCATGGCAACCATCCGACATCCCCGGTGTTCCTGTGAAAGTACTTGAGCACCACCTGCCGCTCCGTCTCATGTGCGCCCGGCTACAAAAAAAGTCGAAAACAAGCAAAGGAGCGCCAAGAATTCATTGCGTAAGAGATCAAGAAGTTGAAGCAGCAGCCGGTCGAGGAGTGCTCCATCCAACGTGGCTGGCTAATCTCAGAGTCGCATGCAAGGCAAACGGAAAATGGAGGCTTTGTATAGACTTCACCGATGTTAATAAAGCTTGCCCCAAGGATCCATTTCCTTGCCACGATCACCAGATTGTCGACTCCACGGCAGATGTGATTTGCTTTCATTTCTTGATGCATATTCAGATATCATCGATCTTCATGGCGTAAGAGGATGAGGAGAAACCGCATTCATTACTCCATGTGGCACGATCGCTTTGTACGGATGCCTTTCGGACTAAAGAATGTTGGTTCAACATTTGCAAGGGTAGTTCATGAAGCTTTTGAGCCACAGTTGCACAAAAATGTAGAGGCTTACATGGATGACATAGTGGTCAAGAGCAAAGACAGAGCAACTCGATTCAAGATTTGACGAGACCTTGCAAATCTGCGCAAGATCAATCTCAAGCTCAACCCAGAAGTGTGTGTTTGGAGTCCCTTCCGCAAGCTTCTCGGTTCTTTGTGTCTCAAATGAGGACCGAGGCTAATCCCAACAAGATCAGGCCATTGAGCAGATCAAGCAATCAAGCGCCAAGGATGTGCTAAGGCTTGCCGCCATGTAGCTGCTCTCAAGAGGTTCATCTCTAAGTTTGTTGAGCGCCTCGCCATTTTTCAAAATATTGAAAAGGCAGGTCCAATGAAATGGACTCTGTATGAGGCTGCACTACAGACTTGAAGAGATACTGTCCTCCACTGACATTTGTCGCACCTAAACCACAAGAGAAGTTGTTTATATCTAGCTGCAACCAATCAAGTGGTTAGTGTTGGCGTTAGTAGCGAAAGGGAGGCGGATGATGAGCCAAGGGCTACGGCAAGTGCATCCAAATGACAAGCCAGGGGGCTTCCTTGAAAGCACATTTGCTCCCCGGTGGTTTTGGTAATTAATGACAACATACTTTGTGGTTGGACTAATGCTTTTATCAAGTATGTTTCAGAAGGTCAATCACATTGGCATGGCAAAAGGACCGAGAGGTGGATCCTCAAAATGCTAAGGCAAGCATTGGCAAAAGCTCAAGACTCCATTTTTGGTTTAGTGATCCAAGATCACATTGAGTCTATAGGAAAGCCAATACTATTAAAAGGGATGAGGTTATGTTAATGATCCGTTGCTCAAAGTGCTTAGTGATACATCTCCCAAACCATCAGCAATCTTTCATTCCAATATACACTCATAAGTAATCTCGGTCCCACCGATTCCATAAACTCACCACACCGAGATGAACCACCTCACCATATAGCCAAACCCTAGATATTTCGGATTTTCCGATTCCAAACTCGGTCTCACCGAAACTAGTGTTGCCAAGCTTCTGTAACCTTCTGTCATCAAATTGGTGTCACCGAGATGATAAAGTCGGTCCCACCGAGATTGGCAAACCCTAGTCTTTGGAAGAATCGGACTCACCGAGATTGTATTTTCGGTCCCACCGAAAATCCCAACGTTCACAAGATTTGAACTTTCGGTCTCACCGAGTTGTCAACTTCGGTCTGACCGAGATTGGTCAAATGTGTGTAACGGTTGGATTTTGTGTGGAGGCTATAAATACCCCTCCACCTCCTCTTCATTCGTGGAGAGAGCCATCAGAAAGAACTACCACTCCTACCTTACATTTCTGAGAAGAAAACTACCTACCCTTGTGTTGAGATCAAGTTGCTCCACTCCCACCATATGAAACTTGATTTCTAGCCTTCCCAAGTTGCTTTCCACTCAATCCTTTCTTCCACCACAGCCAAATCAAGGAGGAGAGTTGAGTGTTGGGGAGATTATCATTTGAAGCACAAGAGCAAGGAGTTCATCATCATCAACACCATCTATTACCTTTTGGAGGGTGGTGCCTCCTAGATTGGTTAGGTGTCGCTTGGGAGCCTCCACAAGATGTGGAGTTGAACCAAGAAGTTTGTAAGGGCAAGGAGATCGCTTACTGTGGAAGATCTACCCCGAGTAAGGCTAGTCCTCCGTGGGCGATGCCATGATGGCATAGACAAGGTTGCTTCTTCGTGGACCCTTCGTGGGTGGAGCCCTTCGTGGACTCTCGCAGCTGCTACCTCCGTGGGTTGAAGTCTCCATCAACGTGATTGACGATAGCACCACCTATCGGAACCACGAGAAAATCTCCGTGTTCCAAACCGCGCTTGATCTTTCCACCTCTTTACTTCATGTGCAACTTACTTTCCGCTGCCCATACTCTAGAATTGCATGTGTAGTAAGCTGCTTGACTTGTGTGATATGCAAAATCTGCCAAAAGCTTGTCTTTGTCAAAAGGCATAATTTTTATCTTGTCGAGTAGTCTAATCACCCCTCTAGACACTCTCACCTTCAACGATCCTACAATTGGTATCGAGCTTTGGTCTCCATTGCTTTGGTTTATGCACCATTGGAGGAAGATGGACGGTTCACGCTTGGGGAGTGTTAGCCATAGAGTGCCTATTCTTGATGGAGTGTCCTATAACTCGTGGAGGATTGAAATGCTTATTATCTTTAAGATGTATAACTTGCGCAAATATGTTGAAACCCCATATGTGCCTCCATTTGACCCCTTGCACCCTACCATGGATGAAGAGCTTGATTTGCTTCAGAACCTTAGAACTCAGAATCTTATCATTAGAGGTTTGCCCGATAACTTGCTTAAGCTTGTCACAAACTTTGAGTGCGCTTATGCTATATGGAAGTTCTTGGAAGAACTTTATCCGACTACTTTTGAGAGGTCTTGATGAAATTCTATACAAGACTATTGAATTTGATATGATGCGCCTAATGATCCCAACTTTGATAAATGCTTCTTTGAGCTTCGTGATCTTATGAAAAAGAAGGGTGATCCCGGTCTTATCAATGTTCGAATTAGAAATGCTCTTGTGTTGCATTCCGATGATTATTGTCACATTGACAAAACTAATGCAAGTTGTTGTCAAATTGACCTAGGAGTTGATGATGAACAATCTATGGGTCAATATGATGATGAGCATGAGCATGATGACGATTACTCTGATTCGGACACCGAGCTAGACAAGATCATGAAGAGTCTCAATCTTATGGCAACTGAGAGACTACATATCCGTGGAAAAGAGTGGATTCTTGATAGTGGATGCACCGATCACATGACCGGAGACAAAGACATGTTTGAGAGCTTGCAAAGAACGATGGTCCACGCAAGTATGTGACTTTGGAGACAACTCCAAGGGTAAGGTACTTGGCCTTGGTAAGGTGGCCATATCTCATGATAGCTCTATTCAAAATGTCATGCTTGTTGAATCACTTGGATACAATTTACTTTCCGTGTCTAGATTAGCTGACTTTTGGATTCAATGTGCTATTCACTAAAGTAGATTGCCAAGTCTTTCATCGTGACAATCATAACATGGTTTTTACCGATCCGTAGAGGTGATCTATACATTGTTGATTTCACTAAGAAAGCTCAACCTAGAACTTGCTTCATTGCTAAATCTGCTAAAGGTTGGTTGTGGCATAGAAGACTTGGACATGTTGGTATGCGAATCTAGACAAGCTAATCAAAGGTGATCATATTCTTGGTGTTAAAGATGTTCTCTTTGACAAAGATAGACTTTGTAGTGCTTGTCAGCAGAAAACAAGTAGGTGGAAGTCATCCTGAAGAACATCATGACCACAAGGAGACCGCTTGAGCTTCTTCATATGGATCTTCGTCCCAATGCTTACAAAAGCCTTGGTGGTAACTCCTTTGGTCTAGTTATAGTTGATGATTATTCCAGATTTACGGGGTATTTTTCCTTGATGACAAATCGCAGGTTCAGAGAATCTTCAAAACCTTTGCCGAAAGGCCCAAAATCAATTTGAGGTGAAGATCAAGAAAGTTCGAGGACAATGGAACGGAGTTCAAGAACGCCCATGTGGACTCTTTTCTCGATGAGGAAGGGATTCTACATGAGTTCTCGGTTACGCATACACCTCAACAAAATGGAGTTGTTGAGAGGAAGAACCGAACGCTCATAGAGATGGCAAGAACGATGCTTGATGAATACAAGACATCAAGCACTTTTGGGGAGAAGCCACGAGACAGCTTGTCATGCTATCAACAGGCTTTATCTTCATAAGCTTCTCGGCAAGACTTCATACGAGCTCCTCACCGTAACAAACCCCAAGTGGGATACTTTCGTGTCTTTGGTTCAAAATGCTATATCCTTGATAAGCATCGCGGGTCTAAATTTGCTCCTAAAACTCATGAAGGCTTTTTCCTCGGTTATGGATCAAACTCCCACACCTACCGTGTTCACAATAATTTCACCCAAAGGTTGAAGAGACGGTAGATGTGAAGTTTGATGAATCTAATGGCTCGCAAGTAGAGCAAATGCCTATTGATGTAGGAGACAAGGACCCATCGAAGCCATTCAAGATTTATCTATTGGAAAGATCCGTCCCATGGAAGTGAAGGAGAGTACCTCATCTACATATGTGGAGCCCCCACCTCACGGCAAGATGAACCTCAAGTCAACATGGAGGCTTCCACAAGTGGAACTCACCAAGATGAGGAAGTGCAACAAGAAGATCCACCACAACCTCCTTCTCCACCACCTCAAGACAACACCAACAACAATGAAGAAGAAGAGGAAGAAGAGGATGATGAGGAAGCTCAACCTCAACCACAACAAAAGCTATCCCGAGTCCGAGCAAGAGTCAAGAAGAATCATCCTGTGGAACAAATGATGAACGACATCGACCGGAGAATTACTCGCCAAAAACTCGCTTAGCTAACTTTTGTGAGCATTACTCATTTATCTCTAGTCTTGAACCCATGAAGGTAGAAGAAGCACTTGAAGAGCCGGATTGGGTGAACGCTATGCATGAAGAGCTTCACAACTTCGAGAGGAACAATGTATGGACTTTGGTAGAGAAGCCCAAGGATGATCAAAACATCATTGGAACCAAATGGGTGTTTCGAAACAAGCAAGATGAAGATGGACAAGTCATCCGCAACAAGGCTCATCTCAGAGCTCAAGGTTACACACAAGTCGAAGGTATGGACTATGGTGAGACCTATGCCCCTGCTGCTAGACTTGAGTCCATTCGCATTCTTCTTGCTTATGCCAACCACCATGATATTACTCTCTATCAAATGGACATTAAAAGTGCTTTCCTAAATGGTGAAATTGAGGAGGAAGTATTTGTGAAACAACCTCCGGATTTGTGAATCCTAAAAGCCTAATCATGTTTACAAGTTGCACAAAGCTCTTTATGGTCTTAAACAAGCTCCTAGAGCTTGGTACAAATGCTTAACTAGTTTTTTGCTCGAAAAAGGATTTGAGATTGGAAAATAGACTCAACGCTATTCACTTAAAAGGGTTGATGGTGAACTATTTGTGTGCCAAATATATGTTGATGATATTATCTTTGGTTCAACTAACCCTCATTTTAGCGAGAAGTTTGGAAAGCTCATGTCGGAGAAGTATGAGATGTCCATGATGAGTGAACTCAAATTCTTCCTTGGGTTGCAAATCAAGCAATCTAAGGAGGGTACCTTTGTCTCACAAACAAAGTACACCAAGGATCTCTTCAAGAAGTTCAACATGCAAGAAAGAAGGTATGAGAACCCCATGCCTACTAGTGGACATAATGACTTGACAAAAGATGGAGAACCTGTTGATCAAAAGGTTTACCGATCCATGATTGGTTCTCTACTATATCTCTGTGCTTCTCGTCCTGACATAATGTTGAGTGTATGCATGTGTGCTCGATATCAAGCAGCCCCTAAAGAATGTCATCTTAAAGCTGTTAAAAGAATTGTGAGATATTTGATACACACACCTAACTTTGGCATTTGGTATCCTAAGAGGGCCTCTTTCGATCTTGTTGGCTATTCCGACTCGGACTATGCCGAGACAGGTTGATAGAAAGTCAACTTCGGCACGTGTCAATTCCTTGGTCGATCCCTTGTATCTTGGTCCTCCAAGAAACAAAATTCGGTATCTTTATCCACTGCCGAAGCAGAATATATAGCTGCTGGTTCATGTTGTGCTCAATTGCTATGGATGACACAAACGCTTAAGGATTATGGGATACATGCGAGACATGTTCCTTGCTTTGTGACAATGAGAGTGCGATTAAGATTGGACACAATCCTGCAACACTCTCATTTAAACATATTGAAGTTCGTCACCATTTTATTCGTGATCACATTGCTAAGGGTGACATCAATCTTAAGCATGTTCGATCGACAAACAACTTGCTGATATCTTTACAAAACCTCTTGATGAGAAAGTGTTTTGTCGCTTAAGGAGTGAGTTGAACATCATTGATGCTTCAAACTTGGAGTGAAAACTCCATTGATGCATGCAAGGCATGAGCCTACTTGACTAATCCTTGATATTTCTATTATGATGATGATCATATGTCTTGGACACATTTGCCCCCTTGTATTGCATCTAACTCCTTGCAGGTACTTGGATGATCTACATTCCACAAGATTACCACACTCAAATCTTGAGTAATCTTGTCATTGACCAAGTATCTAGCCCTTTGGGATGTTGAGTTCAAGGAACAAAATTCCACATATCCTTTTTGACACCTTATACATCTAGTATTTCACTCTTGTCATCTTGGATATTCTTGAGTATTTCCTTGCTTGCCTAACCCATGTAGGAAGATGAACTACACAATTGGAAATGGTGCTCCAACTTCACATTCTATGAGCATCTACATCAAGTTCACCTACATGAGTAAAGCAACAACAAGCCCAAGGTATGTTCTTCACATCTTGAAGGAGCTTTGCTCAAAGTCATGAGTACAAGCAGCTTCATAAGATGTGATCACATCAAATGCTTAATCGAAAAATGGCAACCCCATTTTGAGCTTAAACGATGAGTTTGACCTATGATCAAATGTTCTCATTTGACTCCTAAGTCAATATACTCAAACATAGGTGACTTTGTCGTCGACCCCTATCTAGATGAAGTACATCTGTTCTGGAGTTTCTCTATTTTCTCTTATGTTTTCTCATTATGTTTGCTTTAAAAAAAACCTTCAGCTAGCAATCTTTTTCATTTCTATTTCTTCTGTTTTTGTGAATATCTTTTTGGCTCTGATCAATTCCTTGAAAATCATTTACAAATTCATTGCAAATCTTTTGAAACATTCCTTGCAAAGTGAGCTGAATTATTTCTATATTTCCTTGAATTAAACTCAAGGCCACCGATTTAAATATTTCGGTCCGACCGAAAAGGATCTGCCCTAAGTCTCGACTTTCTGACTCACCGATCCATATCAATTCGTGTCACCGATTTACATTCACCAGATATCATCTTCTCGCAGCTCAACTCAATGATTCTTAATGCATGTTTCTTATTGCCCTGCTGTGATTCTTCGGATCCCACTTCTTTCCATATTTCCTAGCCTTCCTAGTTTGCTGTCCTTTTCGCACTTGATGTCAAAGGGGAGAAGATTTAGGGGAAGGGGAGTTAAGGGAGAAGAGAAGATTTAGGAGAAGAAGAGCAATCTTACCTTAAGGGGAGAGAATCACATCAAAGCTTTGCCGTGTTCCACATTGATATTACCTTTGGCATCATTCTTTTGATTTTGCTTTCATTGCTCTCACAATCGATATAGCAAAATCTCTCTCGAGTTCATTGAAAATCTTTTAATTTTGGGAGACATGTTTGTTGATTCAAGCTTGTGCTCAATATGAGACACTCTTTATACATGTCATCCCTGGCTTGGTACACTTGATGTTCTTGCTGTTGGTTGAAGAAATACTCTTGTGTTATCTAACCTTGTTTTCCCAAGTTTATTTCTTCGTGTACAATGCCAAGGAACCTCAAGGTAAGTATATGCATCCGCAGAATGTGCATGATGGTGACTTGCTTGTGAATACTTGTTTGCAAGAAATCACCATGCACATATGCATTATCACTTACTTCCTTTCATCTCGCTCTCGATGCATATAGCCAAGCTGCATGTAGCACATCTTGCTTTTTCTCTCTTGTGTGCTTGTGGTAGTCCAAAACCATAATCTATGAAAATCTTGCACACTTGTAGGGGGAGCCTGTGGACTACATGTTTTTCAAAGCTTTAGTGATAATTTTGTCTTTCTTTCAGAAAGCTTTGATGTCTTGTTTAGTGTGTTGCCATCAATTACCAAAAAGGGGGAGATTGAAAGCACATTTGCTCCCTGGGTGGTTTTGGTAATTAATGACAACATACTTTGTGGTTGGACTAATGCTTTTATCAAGTATGTTTCAGGAAGGTCAATCACATTGGCATGGCAAAAGGACTGGAGAGGTGGACCCCTCAAAATGCTAAGGCAAGCATTGGCAAAAGCTCAAGACTCCATTTTTGGTTTAGTGATCCAAGATCACATTGAGTCTATAGGAAAGCCAATACTATTAAAAGGGGATGAGGTTATGTTAATGATCTGATTGCTCAAAGTGCTTAGTGATACATCTCCCAAACCATCAGCAATCTTTCATTCCAATATACACTCATAAGTAATCTCGGTCCCACCGATTCCATAAACTCACCACACCGAGATGAACCACCTCACCATATAGCCAAACCCTAGATATTTCGGATTTTCCGATTCCAAACTCGGTCTCACCAAACTAGTGTTGCCAAGCTTCAGAACCTTCACATCAAATCGGTGTCACCGAGATGATAAAGTCGGTCCCACCGAGATTGGCAAACCCTAGTCTTTGGAAGAATCGACTCACCGAGATTGTATTTTCGTCCCACTGAAAATCCCAACGCTCACAAGATTTGAACTTTCGGTCTCACCGAGTTGTCAACTTCGGTCCGACCGAGATTGGTCAAATGTGTAACGGTTGATTTTGTGTGGAGGCTATAAATACCCTCCACCTCCTCTTCATTCGTGGAGAGAGCCATCGAAAGAACTACCACTCCTACCTTACATTTCGAGAAGAAAACTACCTACCCTTGTGTTGAGATCAAGTTGCTCCACTCCCACCATATGAAACTTGATTTCTAGCCTTCCCAAGTTGCTTTCCACTCAATCCTTTCTTCCACCACAGCCAAATCAGTGAGGAGAGTTGAGTGTTGGGGAGATTATCATTTGAAGCACAAGAGCAAGGAGTTCATCATCATCAACACCATCTATTACCTTTTGGAGGGTGGTGCCTCCTAGATTGGTTAGGTGTCGCTTGGGAGCCTCCACAAGATGTGGAGTTGAACCAAGAAGTTTGTAAGGGCAAGGAGATCGCTTACTGTGAAGATCTACCCCGAGTAAGGCTAGTCCTCCGTGGGCGATGCCATGATGGCATAGACAAGGTTGCTTCTTCGTGGACCCTTCGTGGGTGGAGCCTCCGTGGACTCTCGCAGCTGCTACCTCCGTGGGTTGAAGTCTCCATCAACGTGATTGACGATAGCACCACCTATCGGAACCACGAGAAAATCTCCGTGTTCTCAAACCGCGCTTGATCTTCTCCACCTCTCTTTACTTCATGTGCAACTTACTTTCCGCTGCCCATACTCTAGAATTGCATGTGTAGTAAGTGCTTGACTTGTGTGATATGCAAAATCTGCCAAAAGCTTGTCTTTGTCAAAAGGCATAATTTTTATCTTGTCGAGTAGTCTAATCACCCCCCCTGTAGACACTCTCACCTTCAACGATCCTACACTTCCCCGACAAGCTCTGGTCCCGACAAGGATGGATTTGTGCAGCCACAAGAAGAGAAGCAGTAAGAAAATGGTGTAGCGCCAGCTTATTTTGTTAGTTCCTTCGCAGGGGCTAGATCAAGGTACTCGTGTGCGTGTTGCTTTTTCGCCTTCTCATGGCTCTCGTAGAAAGCTGCGCCATTACTTTCAAGCACATGAGATTACAGCTTGTCACTCGCTTCCGCTGAGGAGGATATTGCGTAACCCGTACAACAGCAGGATTGTCGAAAGGGCACCGGAATTGTCAAGCTTTTGGCCTCAAGTTTGAGAGTACTTCAACTATCCAGAGCCGAGCATTGGCGGAATTCATAGCGGAATGGACGCCAACACCTGATGAAGAAACTCCAGAGACGAGCATTCCCGTCAAGGAAGCAAGCAAAGAATGGATCATGTACTTTGATGGTGCCTTCTCGCTGCAAGGCGCCGGTGCGGGCGTGTTGCTTGTCGCACCCACCGGAGAGCACCTCAAGTACGTGGTCCAGATGCACTTTCCCAAGGAGCAAGCGACAAACAATACTACAGAGTATGAAGGTTTGCTTGCCGGACTCAGGATTGCTGCAGACCTTGGGATCAAGAAGCTCATTGCTAGGGGTGACTCGCAGCTTGTCGTCCGCCAAGTTAATAAAGATTATCAGAGTCCGTTGATGGAAGCCTACATTGATGAAGTGAGAAAGTTAGAAGAACACTTTGACGGCCTACAAATGGAACACGTTCCGAGAGCTCAGAACGACATTGCAGATGGCCTGTCAAAGTGCGCCGCACTCAAGTTACCTGTGGAACCATGGATTTTTGTGCTCAAGCTAACTCAACCATCGGTAACACCATCAACCGGACAGAGCAAGAAGAGGAAGTTGGTTTCTGGTGACTACTTTCCGGCAGAGCTCCCCGAAGCCGCCGCCAAGAAGATCCCCAAGATCAACACCAAGAGTGCTGAGGAGAAGTCTGCTCCGACAAGCCCTAAGGTTTGTTTCGTTGAAGCAGACGCTCCCGACAAGTTTTGTTTCAAGCAGCTTGCCGGGAACATCAAGCTCCGGTTGAACCGTAGGTTCTTGCCGTAGAAGCAGATGTTCCCACAGCAGCATTTGTGCCTTTAATCCTTGTTGCCGAGCCGCAAGCTCCAGCATGGGCACAACAGATTGTCCGTTTCCTTCAGACAGGAGAACTTCCCGAAGAGCAAGAAGAAGTGGAGAGAGTAGCCCGGCAATCAAGTATGTATAAGTTTGTCGATGACATACTGTACAGAAGAAGATTCAACGGAGTGAAATTGATGTGCATTCCCCGGGAAGATGGACAGTAAGTTGTCATGGAGATACATGGAGGCATATGTGGTCATCACATTACGCAAGAGCACTTGCCGCAAAGCTGACAAGGTTTCTTTCGCCAACAGCCTCCGTGATGCAATCGCACAAGTAACCAAGTGTGAAGCGTGCAAGGCCCATTCCAAGCAGATACATCAACCAGCTCAAGCTCTCCAGACGATCCCTTTATCCTCGCCATTTTGGTCCGGGGCTCACATCCTCGGCCCTTTTCCCCGAAGTTGTCGGGGCTTTGAGTACTTGTACGTGGCAATCGACAAGTTCACAAAGTGGCCGGAAGTGGAAGCAAGGAGGAAGGTGACAAAGACAACAAGCAATCAAGTCCTTCAGTCGATTGTTTGCCGCTTCGAGTCCCCAACAGATCATCACCGACAATGGCACACATTCACAAGCCGCACCTTCATGCAAGACGCCCAAGATCTTGGCGCCAAGGTTCTGCTTCGCTTCGCTGCTCACCCGAGAAGCAACGGTCAAGCGGAGAGGGCAACGCTGAAGTGATGCGCGGGCTCAAGACCGAATTTCGGCTGTGCTGCACAAGTGCGGAAGGAATTGATCTAGGAGCTGCCAGTGGTTCTTGGTTGATCAGACGACGCCAAATCGAGCCACCAGCCGCATAACCTTTTCTCTAGTCTATGGAGCAGAGGCAGTTCTCCCACGGAACTCGTGAGATACGGATCGCCTCGAGTGCTCGCTATGATGAGCTTGAGCAAGAGCAGCTGCGACAAGATGACGCTACTGCTCCTTGAGGAAGATCGCTTCAGTTGTCAGACGAGCTGCTCGATACCAGCAAGCTTTGCGCCGCTACCATAGCCGCAAAGTCAATGCCGAAGTCTCGAGGAAGGCGACCTTTGTTCTTCGCGCTGCTCAATCCGCCAAGAATTCCAACAAGTTGACGCCAAAGTGGAAGGCCCTTATCGGGTGAAGCGAATACTAGGCTCAAGCCGTCTCGCTTTGAGACCAAGATGGCTTTCCGTGAGCAACTCCTCGAACATTGAGCATCTTCGTAAGTTTTACCTATATATGCCTGGTTGACGAACATGTTCCGGCAACCACCTTTTTGTACAAGCCTTGCCGCTGTTGCATGTAACCCTTTGTACAAAGCCGGGCGCAGATCCCGTGCATAAATAAAGCTCATGTGCTTCGCACATCTTGTCAAATTTCATGCCTTTTTCATTTTTTGCATGTATTATCTGACACTTTGTGCAGCACCTGCCCCCGGTAAGCAATAACGAGCCTTAGGGCTCCATATCATTATTTTCTCTTCTTTCTTTTTCTCAAAAAGAAGGTTCCTTCACCCACAAGTTCCCGGGGGGGAGGAGAAGATAATGGTGTGGACCAGCGCCGCTCAAAGAAGTATAGCCTGCCGGACGCAGATTTACGTAAAAGCTGTTGTCAAAGTTCGAGCACAATCAGTTTTAAAATTTCTAAGTTATCTTCCTTGAACGACCGTGCTTTGTATGGAAAACTCAGCGCTGAGGAACCAACTCAGAGCTAGTTGCGCCTTACTTTGTTTCGAGTCCGCCAACAACTTAAGTGTGTCTGCGATTAGTTATGCATAAGGTTTCTTGCCGAAGCAAGACCGCCAAAGAAGTTGTCGATGTTCCAGACTCAGCGCCAAGGCAAGGGTGCTTATACCGCAAGTTCCCTAAAAGCGTAAGGGTAAAAACATACAAAGAAAGGAATCAAGTAAAGGAAATAACATAGCAAATACTGCCCAAGATAAAGTTATATTAAAAATGACTTGCCGCTTCTAATAGATTGTTCCTGTGACGATCTCGACAAATGCAAGAAAAGGGAGAAATGGGCGGCCTAATCTACGCGGTCACCGCCGACCTCCCGACTTCATTCACCTTGTCCACAATGGTGCGATAAGGGCCCCGAGCTCTTCAAGATCAGCACCTGCCGGCAGCTTCTTGAGGATGTTGGTGAGGTTGAGGCCCGGATTATGGAAGAGCACCTTCACCAACACCTTCTCCAGACTCTAGCGCAGATTATGCCATGACTGCCACCAGCCTGCCTTGGGATCCTTTCCTGAGTTGCCGGAGAGCCGCCGCCACGCCTTGAAGAACAGGGGTGAGCTTGGCGCTGGGCTGGAGGTTCTCATCAAGAGTACCAGAGCCTCCAATTCCAACAAGGCCACCTCGCCGATGATCATGGGCGATGTTGACGAGATTCCTCCGGCCCGAGCTCCACAAGAGTCTCAAGGTGTTCTGGCTCTCGCAGCCCTCGCTGCCAGCGCCTCATTGGCCTTGTTCTCTCCTTCAAGTCCTCCTCCGCTTCTTGGCGCCCGGCCCAGCCTCCTCCACAACTGTGGCTAGCCAGCTCGAGATCGGCATTGGCGCCCTTGGCGGCGTTCAGCTCCCCCGCCTCTCGAGAGGCGACCCCAGCTCACCATGGGCAAGGGCCCTTCACGCCACTGGAGTGCGGCAAGCTCTTCATTCTTTGCTTTGAGGGTGGCTTCTAGCTCCGCCACCTTCACCTCCAGCCTCCTTCTTGGCAGCCTCGCGGCTTCAAAGAAGATCCTTCGCTTTGAGGGCTCCGCCAAATGTCTCCTCACTGCAAGCTCCTCCTCGAGCTGTCCAAGTTAACCTTCTTCACAGGCTCCAAGCACGGACATCTCCTCGCGGCAAGCCGCGCTTCTTCGCTTCAGCCTTCTCGAGGAGAAAAGCCTTCCGCTTCGGCAAGCTACGCCTCCTCCGCAATGGACCGGAGGGCCACTTGGTTGCGGCTCGAGCTCCTCCGCATGCTTCTATGTCCAATCCCGCCGCACGACAAGCGCTTCCCGACTCCAGCTTTTGCTTGTCGGGCGCGTAGAGTGACACTAGCTTCCGGAGCGCTTGCTCCTCCTCGACTCGCCACGCCGCTGCTTGGCGCCACAACCATCACAGCCCAGCGGAGGCGTAGTACTTCCTCACAAAACCTCTTCGACCGGGCGCCTAGAGCTCGACGCCTGTGGAGCTTGATAAAGACACCGCCACCGCCTTCAAGTAGGTGGCTGGCCGGGCTCTTCGAGCCCGGCGCCAAGGCCGGCAGAGGGATCGGCGGTCGGCGAAGCGCCTTGCGCCCCGCAGCCCCGGTCGCCAAGACGATAGCCGGACCCTCGCCAGCCTCGCGCCAAGAGCCTTGGCGGCCTCTTCGTCGGCGGGGTCATCGCCGCCGCCTTTCTTCAAAGAGCAGCGCATCGCCAAGATTGCCACCAAGATGTTCTCCTCTCGGTGGCATCGGGCCCCATCGGCCCGAGGAGGAGGATCCGAGACAGAAGGGTAGAAAAGTCAAGCAAATATCCAAAAAGAAGATCAAGAAGAAGAACCCAAGGAAGTTTTCCGATAAGAAGGGTTACCTGGGCTGGCTCAGAATCATGGGCTCCACCACCGGGGGATCGCTGGTCCCATCCCTTGCCGGAGAACCGCCTTGCCAGGACCTCCCTTGCCGTGAGAGCGCCTCGCCGGGAATCGCCCTTGGCGGCGTAGTTGAAGCAGATAGCACCTCAGGAGCGACATCTGGTTGTTCCTGATGGGCCTGTTCTGCTCCTACACAAGCAAACCAGCAATCAAGATATCATCAAGGAAAGAACACCCGTGCGCGCACGACAGCGGGAAGTAAAGTTATGTACTTACGCTGGGGGCTACGCTGGGGGCTGCTTCGGGGAGAGATTGCCGGGTCCGACAAGGTGGTCTCGGATGCGTCCTCTGTTGTCGCAGCAGGATCGTCCTCGATGACAACCACGGGGACCTTGGCCCTCTTCGCCGCCTCTCGGGCCGTAGTCCGGAAAGGAAGAAGGTTCGTAAGAAGGCGATCGATACAAGACAAGAAACATCAAGAATTAAAGAACCATAAGTACAACAAAAGAAAATCTTACTGCCCTCCTCTTCTTCCTCCTCGCGGAGCTGAGCGCAGAGATCAAGTCCGTACTTTTCAGCGACGAGGCAGAGGGGTAGGCCCTTGGACGCTTACGGAGCTGCAGCAGGATCGGAAGCGGTGGTTCGAGAAGACCCCGCCCCAGCTTGCCGGTGCGGGCGGAGATGCTCCCTGCGGAAACGGTGTTGGCGCGTGGAGCGGTTCACGGCGCTGGCGGTTGTTGGGCCCTTCGCCGCCTCGCCGAAACCCCTGAACCGCGGAGGCGCTTTCTTGGTTGAGCCGAGGCTGCACCGAGGCTCCGCTATGCAACTTGCTTGAAGATGGCTGGCCACTTGCGCCTCGGCGGCTCGCTTCGCTTCGGCTTTCCTCGCCAACGACCTCCCCGACAAGCTCCTCTCGCCGGCAAGGCTTGCCGCCGCTGCTCTCGCCTCCACAAGAACCCGACTCCGCCATGGCGGCGCGGCCGCCGCCGCTTCGGTGGCACGCGCCGCATCTCGCCATCGGTGGTGTCGCGGTGAGGAGCTCGCTGCTGTCGGGCGGACCGCCACCTCCACCAAGTCGTCAAGAATTGCTGCACGACGCCGCCGGGCGGCTCCTCGCCAAGTTGGGATAATCCTACGCGAGTCGACCGCATCATTGCGCGGATGCGGTCGAGCTGGGAGTTGTTGCACAACGGGACGACGCCCGCGCAGCAGCGGAACCACTCGGGATGGTCGGGTCGGCTTGAACAGTTCCTTGAGCGCCCCGCCCAACTCCAAAATAGTGAAGTTAAAATTGAGGCCTGGGCGCAGCCTCATGATATCCGCCGACTTTAACAACCACGCTGGTCTCCCTCTCCCCGCAGAGGGCGGCGCGGCGCGAAGAAAGTCCGCGCCAACAGCCCCTACAAGTGAGCCGCAAGCTCGAGCCGCAAGATCCGGTGGTGGCGATCTTCGCCTAGCATCGCCCGCCGCTGTGGCGCCCAATCGCCGCCCGCACTACTTAGGCTTGGGCAAGTTGGTGAATGGCTGCGATCCTTATCAACAATCCAACACCACTCCGCCTCCACTCTCCCATTTGCTACGGAGTTCCCTCCGTAGACCTCCTTCATACTGCTCGAGATCCAGCGATCCCGCCAGATAAGGGCTCTCCTTTCGACTGGGTATGAAATAGTGGCTAAAAGGGCTACATTTGGGTGGATTCCGCAAAGTTCTCGCAGAGATGTGCGAAACCGCCATGGTCGTAACGGCGCTGGGGGTGAAATCAAGGAGATGGAATCCATATGTGTTCATAATGTCGCAGAAGAAATCGAAAAGGCGGGCAGAGCCCGCAATAGAAGAACAATGGGAAGAAGGTATCCTTGGACACCGCTTTGAGATAGAAGCTCAAGGAGAGTACTCGCAGACGCTGATGCGCCTGCCTCCATCGACTGTAAGAGATAGAACCACTCCTGCATTCTTCATGGAGAGCTCGGGGAAGTGCTCGCCTTGGCGCAGCGCCAAGCCGCAGCCGCCGGCTGATTTCGCACCTTCCCGGTCTTCGGAGCCATGGCGGAGGCGGTGGGGGAGAGCGGGGGCATTGGCGGCGACGACGGCGACGGGGGGCAGAGCGCTGCTCTCTTTCGGCTTGGGAAGCGGAGGGGAGCGGCGGAGCTTTCTGAGGAAGGAATCGCAAGTGCCGAAGGTGGGGGAACGGCCCCTGTTTCCCCTGCTTATAAAGAAGAGGAGGCGAATGTTACGCTTTTTCTGAATAAAGAATCACCCACGATCTCTCCCACGACGCCGCGTTTGACGCGTGCCATTACGGGAGGGCGCGTGGATACGGAGTTAGATATGGTGGGACCAGTGCCGCTGCGTTCGGTTCCTGTTTTGGGCCCGCCCAACAGCCCGCACCGCAGGTGGCCCAGCCCGGGGCTCCTGCCGGTGTACTAAAGTAGGGGTACCTTAGTATCCCGAACTTGTGCACGGGCAGTTGCAGCGTCCCGCGGCAAGGCTTGCCGGGTGTCCGCCAAGAACCTCCGTAGTTCCTATTGATGCCATTCAAGAACAAAGTGTTTTAACTAAGAAGACAAGCCTCCGGCAAGAGGAGCTTCCCAGGAAGGACAAGGCCCCGGCAAGAGGAGCTTGCCGGGAAGGCCAACCAAGGCACTTCGAAGAACTTGCCGCGACGCCACAAGGCCCCGCAAGACCCGACGGTGACAAGCTGGTGCGATAAGACAACGATCATGCAAGGCGCTTACACGCGGTTACCACCACTGCGCCCATGTTCCAAAGACATCCGCCGACGTGTCGCCGCAGACTGCTCCAGCGCACGTGGCGGGAAGTCAGGCAGCCAAGCGTGCGAGGTGGCAAGTGGAGATGACGAGAAGGCCATCGGTAAGCGGTGGCGCCTCTAACGGCCGCTCGACTGTTTAGGCGACGCGACGGCATTAAATGCCCTTGTCCCTCCCCGCCGAAAGTTAGGTAGGGTGCATCAGAGGTAGCAGCTTGTACCAACCACCCTTTTACATTTGTACCTTGATCGTGGTTGCACACCGCTCGGGACCCCTTGTGCCTATAAAAGGAGACCCATGCGCAACGAGAAGGGGTTTGACTCATTCAAACTACACCACTTTCACGCCTCAAGCAAGAATGTAATACAATCACAAAGCAGCAGAGGAGTATTATCTCTCCGTGAGAGCTCAAGTTGGGTAAAATCGTCACAGGTTCGCCCGATCCGCTTTTCAGGCGCTTCTCCGCCCCTTGCCGGACCGAAGGGGCCCTGCCCCATAGGTGCTCGCTTCCACTTACACTTGGTGGTGTCATGACGACATTCACAGGAAGATTCTCAATGCACTACTTAGGTACCCAGATCTTCTTCATAGGTGGTCCATTCCTGCAGTTAGTACCAATATACCTGGCAAACACTTCACCATTCTGATTCTTGAACAGCTTATAGTTTGCATCAAAGGATTCATCAACGATAATAGGGTTAGCACTGTAAAGCTAGATAAGGTGGATGGATCCATCAAGGTTCCCTGCCGGTGTCAAACCGCGGATCTCGGTAGGGGGTCCCTAACTGCATGCCTAGGCGGATGGTAACAGAGACAAGGGACACGATGTTTTTACCTGTGTTCGGGCCCTCTTGATGGAGGTAAAACCCTACCCCGCTTGATTGATATTGATGATATGGGTAGTACAAGAGTGGATCTACCACGAGATCAAGGAGGCTAAACCCTAGAAGCTAGCCTATGGTATGATTGTTGTTGTGTCCTACGGACTAAAAACCCTCTAGTTTATATAGACACCGAGAGGGCTAGGGTTACACAGTAGTCGGTTACAATGGTAGGAGATCTACATATCCAGACGCCAAGCTTGCCTTCCACGCCAAGGAAAGTCCCATCCGACACGGACTAAGTCTTCAATCTTGTATCTTCATAGTCTTGGAGTCCGCCGATGATGATAGTTCGCTATCCGGACACCCCTAGTCCAGACTCCTCAAGAGTCTCCCTAACAAGGCTTCAATGACGACGAGTCCGTCCGCGCATATTGTCTTCGCATTGCAAGGCGGGTTCCTCCTAATAATTCATAGAAGATTGTGAACACCAGATAGTGTCCGCTCAGAAAATAAATTCCACATTCCACCGTAGAGAGAATAATATTTACACAAGTTCAATCATTGACGATTTGGTATGGACGTCACACCACAACCAAGCTTTTACTCAATCATTTTTATTATACCACCTCAAAGGCGCTTAGCTAAGCGGTTTCTTGGCACGCCTTGTCGGGCAGAGATCGTGTTTCCTTATTCCAGATTCCCATCAATACGGACGTGGTAACCCAACCGCACTATTGGTTGCGCGCTTGGGAGATAAGCGAGTTTTACTGTGCTGGTGGAGACGCATTGTTTCGCCCATCCATATATAATGGGATAAGGATCCACCCTTTACCCACGCCTTTCTTCCTCCTTTGCTTATCCATCTCCTCAAGACTCGAGCTCCAAATACTAAGTCCGCACATCTCACCTCGACCTTCTCCAGCCATGTCCGGAGCGGAGGCAGGATGGCCTCTCCGCTACGGAGGGGCACATAGAGAAGCCGCAAGAAGGTCGGTTATCCGTCCAATGACATCACAGATCGGCACCCGACGAGGGGCAGCTCATCCCCACCCCAGCCCCATGAGAGGGTCGATTCTTCCCCATTTCCTCCGCTGGACTGGGCTTCCCACTCCACCCCTTTGTCCGGGGCTCATGTTCTACTACGGCCGGATTTCCATGATCCGCCCCAAATTTCATCCTCAATATCTCGGTGTTTATCGTCAGGTGCGAGGCCTTCCTTCAGATCCAGCCCCACTTCGCTTGTGGCTAAAGACCTTCAATGTCAAGTCAAGGTTGTGAAGGGCAGCTGCCGGAGTGCGGAGGCGCCATGGTGGGTAAATGCCCAACGCCACTTGGCTCGAGGGTGCCTTCGTGGAATCCATCAAAGGGTGGCAATCGGGTGGTTCTACATCACCGAAGTCACGGGACTTAAATGGGCAGCGGCCCCAATTCAGATCTGCATCCCTATGCTGCTCACCTCCGGAAAGAGAAGGGCTTGCTATGGGGTAGTTCGAAGAGCCGACCGACTCCATCCCGCTCTGCACTCGTGAACAAGAAGCTCTGCTTGTCAACGTGATCCGTGTCATGCTCGTCCGGATTCTCCCCGCCAAAGAACGGACTTCAATTTGTGAGAGTTTGATCCGCACAAGACCGACTTTGAGAGGGCTCTTCGACACTACGCACGGTTGCCTCGGAGGGTGCTGTTCAAGGGTACTGAAGCCCCGCGATCCGCCATCAAGATTGCGGATTCAGCACGCAGCCGTCCCACCGGGCGAGGTAAGCTATGTTATCCTTTATGGGACACTTTTTTTCATAGTTTGACTCTATGCGGATCTAAACTCCCAATACCTTTAACATGCCCGCGTAAGACGCCCCGACAGGTTAGCTGTCTGCCCCTTCCGTAAGACCCAGCCGACACCCGCTTGACGGGTTGCCGGGTCCCGCACTTTACGAGTGCCGAGAAGAAGGCCAAGAAGAAGGCCACGGAACCTCAAGGAGTTCCCCGTGTCGTGGTATCGACTCATCGTCCAATGACTCGAGGCGACTCTCCCACGAGGACGAGGAGGAGAAGAAGAGGCCTCTCTCTGCCGGGGAGAGAAGAAGAGGAAGGCCTCCCCAACGAGGGAGGCCGAGGGTCCAAGAAGGGAAGGACCTTCCCCGACATCGCTCCGCCAACGCTATGGCGGCAACGAGGAGTGGCCTTCAAGGGCAAAGCCCCTGGTGAGATCGTAAGTATCCGGACTCCTAGATGATTTATAATTTTTCTTTTTGCCACACGGTGTCTTTCTAATGCCGCATACAACATGTAGTCCGCCCAAGGACGATCTTCCCGCTTCGTCGATTGGGTCCTTGGGCACGTCGGATATGGATTCTCTTCCGACCGCCTCCAACCCCCGTGACGCTGACGATGTCGAGGTGGGATCCCAGGAAGGGACCAGCCAGGAGGAGGAGGCCCCGGAGGTGCCGCAGGGCAACCTCCCGGACTTTGCACCGACTCGCACCAACCTCGCAGTGGTTCCGAGTCCGGCGAGCGCCCTTCGTAAGAAGGGCAAGATCTGTGACACCGCAGCCTCCGCCCAACCGGAGGCGCTGATAACTTGCCGGAGGCGCCAACGGCGCTTCCATCAAAGAAGAACACCGCACTGCCATGAGTGCGGTGATTCAAGGTTCACCGCCAAGAGCGGGCCGACTGAAGCTCGCAGCAGCCTTCTAACAAAGCTTTGAGGTAAGAATTTTAAGATATGTAATATAATACCGCATAGACAGAGCCCCCGATGCTCGGGTTCGTGTTCAAACAAAAGCCGGACCGAGGATCTAAAAAGATATACGCAGGAGTCTCAAAAATATTTCAATATGGGATTGCAGGTTGCGCTGCCGACTCTCGCCAAGACCGATCATGGAGGTCAATACCTTGAAGCAGCCTCGAGCGGTCCGAGAGCGAGCTCGGCCGCAAGCAAGAAGCAGCTCGAGGACAAGGAAGGTGAGTAACACCATATTAAAGTTGTACCTTACAGAAAAGGATTTGGTTGCAAGAGAAATAACAAGGATAACGTGTGTACTACAGGGGCCACAAATGAGGTGGCGACCTTGAAGGAGGCGGTGTCCGCGGCCGAATGCAATGCAGCCGCGGAACGAGCTGAGCGAGAGAAGCAGGAGGTGCGGGTGGCGGAGGTACAACAAGAGCTCCAGGCTCTCGTGGAAAAGCACGAGAGTTTGGAGCATGACTCGAAGACTTGAGAGTCCGAGCTTGCATCGGCTCTTGAGAGTGCCAAAGCCTCTAAGGCCGAAGCCCACAATGCCCTCCAGGAAATCGAGGCGTTGAAGAAAATAGCGGCGGGTAAGGCATTTTTCATGCAAAGCAAGCATGTGAATGTGAATTACCTATTCCTTACCCGAATTCGAGCTCTCCAGAGCTGCTCGCAGATCTGCCCCCAGAACAGGTCCGATGCCGCCGCTTTCACCGGCCGAGGAGGGAGCTCGACGGAGAAGGTCTTCGTCTCAAGATGTCGAGGCCGACATCCGTGCTCTTTAGTGACCAGCCAAGCAGCTGGTCAAGCTCCACAAGGTGGCCGAACAGCCATGAAGGGCCTTCATAGTTCGCTATGGCCCAAGGAGGCCATGCCCGGAGTTACTTCGCCCTGTGCGCGGCTGGTGGATGCGTGTCCTCGGTTGAAGTCGCCAAGCACTCCGCAAGATTGAAGGTGCCTGTTGGCCCTTGCCCGCAAAGGTGCATCAGGGCAGGATGGACGCCGAGAAGCTTGTGACGGACGCGCCACCGACGGGCAAGGAGTATCGCACGCCCGAGATGTATTATAAGAGTGTCCTCAAGGGTGCCCGATGATTGCGGTGTGAGTGCTCCAAAGATGTAATATTTGAGTAGACTCGATTTTGTTATCCTGCGCGCTGAAAACTTTGTTCATATGCACTAAGCAACGCTTGTTAATTTAAAATATTACCTTCAGGCGGCCGCTTATCAAATCTGAGAGATGGCAAGTCGTCGGCTTCAAATTTCATGCCACGAAAGTGCCGGGTGTTCAGATAAACTTGAGCGCCTCGTTCCCATTTTGGGTCCATCAAGGAGGCGCCAACACAACGAACGAGGCAACCGGACTTATAATGCTTGAACACTCTCACTTAGCCATAGAATTCTATAATTTTAAATTTCGCAAAGCCCCTAGTGTTCGAAGATCGATTTCGGGCGCTATCCACGCCGGGCTGGACAAAGCCGTTCCTCGCCTAAGCGCATATGTCTTTAGGGACTCAAAAACCTCTCGAACAATGATCAGCTCTCTCCTTATCATGACGGCCGGGCTTTTAGCTTTCCATCGAGGCGCCGCCAGCTCAACTGGGCGCAATCGCAGTGGTTCTCCCAAAGGCTACCTTAGCCGATACAACGGAACGAAGGTACCAAAACATGGGAGCCGCAAACCCAACTATTGACCCAAGACATGATTCGAGCCGATGCATATAATGCTATAAGTTCGGGTGCCGACTTGTGAAAGTGTTCGGACTTATCACACCATAATGCGGGAACTTAAGCCCATGGTGTATTTAGCCGCACTAAAGTGTACGGATGCAACATGTCATAAATGAACATATGTATAAGAAAGAAATGCAATTATAAGCGAAAAGCAATGCATTGTTTATTCAAGAAATACTGCCATGAATGCAGAACGATACAAATAGTGCGGCAAGCAACGGATGGGACTATTAAACATGTCCTCTCCAGGGTAGGCTGCGGAGTGGTATATAAAACAGATTTAATGCTCGTAATGGAGACCACCGATACTGTCAGAGCCTTTCTCCTTCCCCGGCTGTTGATCGTGAGTTCGGCAGTTCATCACGGATGTGGCCTCCGTGAGCAGTCCTGGGTAAGAAAAAGAAAAGGAAAAAGAATGACATACTTGGGAGCCCCCGTGTGGTTAAGCCGATCTGTGCATGTCGTGGTCGTGCCCTCTCCCTATGCCCATGGTATCTCGCAGAGCATAATGATGTACACGGCGACCAGTTTGTAATTTTGCAAGGGTTGGGGTTAGCCGACATTACGCTGCTTCGAACGTGCTAGGTGGTCTTGTTGTAGGTTACCCGGCGCTGCTAGCCGTGTCCGGCCGCTAACGGCCGGACTCGAGAATTGCCTTAAGAGGCTGCTCAGATTTCCGCCCAGAGCCACTGCGGTGTTCCTCCGCTCGTGAGGGAGCGCTCAGTTTCCGCTGACCGTGATGACTCGAGGGCCCGCATCTTGAGCTTGAGGTATGTGTAATGCGGCACCGCTGAACTTTGCAAACGCGTTCGTCCGAAAGCAGAGCATGATAGCCGCCATGAACGGAACTATGTCAAGATTAACTCTCGCTCGGTTATCCGGGATCCAAGACCACTTCAAGTGTGATCGAGCCTGCATAATTGGCCTCTACACCGGTATGACGCTTTGAAGGTCGCTTTTGTGGGTTTAATCCTTGAGGGTCTATGCCCATCTTGCACACCGATCTTGATAAAGCAGGTTCAGCTGCCGCCGCCGCCCATCAGACTCTAGTGAGGTGAAATCCATCGACGCATTGGGTCTAAAACCACGCGCGAATCCGCCGTGGCGGATATCGTGGGTGGTCCTTCAATCAAAAGTGATCGGGCAGAGGACCATGGGTTGAACTTCGGGCGATCGCTCCATCGCAGATACGCCCCTCGAGTGCACGCTCGCTTCCCTCTTGGGTATGTGGGCTGCGATATCATGTTCACCGTCCGCACTTGTGGGGGAAACCCTTTTGTCCTCTATTGTTTGGCGGTCGGGTCTCTTCTCGCCATCGCAGGCAGCCCTTGTCATTGTTTTCGCAATTAGCTTGCTCGCTCGTTGAATACCCAACAGTCCCCTGGTGTGATTAGCTGGTTTTTCGGGGTGCCATGTATCCGCACGAGCGGTCGAGTATTCGGTCCAAATTGGACGGACCCGAGTAGTTCTTTGAATGGCTTTTTCCACGACCGGTTTGAGCCTCTGAATCCGCGCTGAGTGTCAGATCTCGCAGTTATCGCTGCTAACGCGGCGCTTGTTCTTGTTATGACACGACCGCCATTGTGGTCCTTGGTATCCGGACCGCTAGAATTTTTCCCGAGGTTGTTACTACGGGCTAGCTGGGCTTGTTCTCTCCGCGCAAAGCGGTCATGAGTGATGTGAGGGCTGCCATTGATTTCGCTTCCTGTCCTAGGTGCCGCAAGCCACTTGTCGCGATGTTATGTTTGAAGGCTGCGAGGGCCTCGATCCGGACAATGACGATTTGATTTTTCTTTGTTAAGAACCGTGTCCGTAATTGTCCGCCGATTCGTCTGCTGCTAAATTATGTGGCTTAGGTCATCGGCGCCTGTGGTCCCATGTATGTGCCTCGAAGTTGTCAAGGAATGCGGATTCCGTGTCCTCCCAACACCCAATTGATTCTCGCCGCAAGTTGTTAAGCCAATGCCGAGCTGGTCCTTTAAGCTTGAGTGGAGGTATTTGATGGCGTGAAGATTGTCACCGCAGGCCATGTGGATATGAAGGAGATAGTCTTCGATCCAAACCGCTGGGTCTGTTGCCATCATAGGATTCAATATTCACGGTTTGAACCCTTCATGATTTGATGATCCATTACCTCATCTGTGAAGCATAGTGGGTGTGCGCGCCTCAGATATTATGTCACGACGTAGCTCAAACGAGCTTTGTCTATTATGTTCGCCCTCGCCGGACTTGTTGTGGTCCGTGCGACGGATGTCGCCAAGGTCATGGGCGCCCACGCGATCCGTAGATCGATATTGATTGTCTTGCCTTATCCTCCAATATATCTCGCAAGTCTAGAGTGTTCCCCTGTGGGTTCTTGCTTTTCGAGCGATGCCGGGGTACGGTTTTAGTTTAGGGCCCGAGGCCTTCCGTCGCGCCACGGGTGGTCGGTCACCGACAGTGCTCGTGATGCAGTTTATATGCCTCCTCTAATCGGGAGCAGCTTGCATTTGGGGTAGCTTTTGAGGGCGCTCGTTCATGCTCTTCGCCGCAAGGACGCCACCATCTGTCTGGCAGCGATCTTGATCAGCTCTAAGCTATTGCTGCTTTTTCTTTAGGCTGTTTGTCATGGCCATAAGCCCGCGCTTAAAACGCCTTGTTCGACGGATCCTCGTGCACGATGAATTGGCCATCGCCGAGGCTTGCCTCATCTCCGAGGGAGGCATGTAATTATCATCCTCTACCTCTTCGCTCCCGCCTTCTCACGAGGGTTGGCTTCTCCGCCCTCCCCGTGCTGAATCTTGCCGGAGGGGGTTGTCTTCGCACCGCTGTGGTGTTATTGTCTCCGTGCCGAATCTCCATTCTGCCTGTGGCCGATTTAGAGCAGCGCCACCGACGCCGTGCTTAGGCTGCTTTCTGGAGGAGTCCTCCTCCGCTGCTTCTCGCCATTCCCATTCTTTGGGATGTCGCACCATGTATATGTCGATGATGAGGTGGTCTTCCAAAGCCCCGTGAGGCGCTGGTTCTGGTCGCCTCCGCATCGCCGCCCATACCGCCGATGTCTTCGGAGCCGTAGTCTAGCATGTCGGTTAGATCGCCGAAGTGGCTACAAAGTGGGTGGTGGGTGGGCTTGAATTTCTTCGTCCGTCAGATCCCAACCGCCCTAACCGCAGCTCGCCAGGCTCTCGATAACAAGAGATACTTTAGCGAATTCAGGATGTCGCCGAAAGGTGAGTGTTGAAAGATGTCCACGGCGGTGAACTCCATGATCGGCGCCCAATCGGATTCGATTGGAGAGGGCGCGGGAGGTTCGGAGTCCGGCGAGGAGTCCGGCACCTCGGAGTCACGAGCTTCACAAGGACAAGGCCAAGATTCGCTCCATCGCCAGAGAGGTAGCAGCCCTCGAGGCGTGTCTAGCCACCCGCCCTCGATCCGCGTAAGCCGGCCCGAATTAAGGATTGAGCGACTCTGCAGCGGCCTCCGTGGCACCGCCCGTGGCGTAGCTAAATCATGCCCATCGTGACAAAGGCGGCGCGCCGGCCCGGGCTCGAACCGCCGAGATCAAGTCTCCACGGATGTCACCGTGAAGTTCAAACATCCGACCGACCGATGGCCGGGGCGAGCTTAATCTGCTCCAGATGGCTGCTTAATTGGCCCGCAGGCAAAGCCGCCTCGTCCGGGAGAAAAGTCTCGCCCGACCACGCCGTTGTTGATGGTCGGGAGCCATCGGGCTATATGCGATTTCATACGCAGGAACTCTCAATGAAAGCACCAATGTCGGCGCTAAAACCGGGCGGATCTCGGTAGGGGGTCCCAATCGCGCGCTCAGGCGGATGGTAATAGGAGACAAGGGACACGATGTTTTAACCTGTGTTCGCCCTCTCGGCGGAGGTAAAACCCTACCCCGCTGATTGATATTGATGATATGGGTAGTACAAGAGTGGATCTACCACGAGATCAAGGAGGCTAAACCCTAGAAGCTAGCCTATGGTATGATTGTTGTTGTGTCCTACGGACTAAAACCCTCCTGCTTATATAGACATCGGAGAGGGCTAGGGTTACACAGTAGTCGGTTACAATGGTAGGAGATCTACATATCCGTATTGCCAAGCTTGCCTTCCACACCAAGGAAAGTCCCATCCTGACACGGGACTAAGTCTTCAATCTTGTATCTTCATAGTCTTGGAGTCCGCCGATGATGATAGTTCGCTATCCCACACCCCTAGTCCAGACTCCCTCAGCCTTTGCAAAGATACCATGTGGTTTTGGGATACCGCCAAAGCCCAGAGTAGCCATCAACATTCATTTTCCTCTCAAACCCAACACCCTCTTTCCTAGGGTTTCCATTCAGATCTGCTTTTGAGGACATCGCAAAGTTGTCTCCATGCCCTTTCGCACTTTTATACATCCCTGTTTCAAGCAATGTCTTCAACCTAGCATTTTCATCGCAATAGTAGTGGTATCCTCCGCAGAGGGGTTAGTAACCACATCAAGAGGTGAAGACAATGAAATAGTAGCAGCAAGGGAACATTCAGCAATGTATGTAGCGCTATCACGCCAATGCATTTTAGACATGGTGGTTCCAATCCATCCCGAAGGGATTGATCTGCTGAGCAAGCAATGAATCGCGGCCTTCAAGATCTTCATAATCCACTCTTATCTTTTCAAGATCTTGCTTTTGAAGACATTCGTAAGAAAGCTTCGTGATCGCATAAGAGAGCATTATGTTGATCTTGAAGGGCGCCAAACTTGGACCAAGTCTTCAAGACTCTCACCAATGCTTTGACCGATCCATTTCTTCACCCAACATATAATCGCTTTTACTAAGCATGTCTTGAACCCTTTCCAAGACTAGTGTTGTTTAGTGGCAAGGGAAGCAAGCTTGACATAATCGGGGCCAAATTCATCACCGACCATCATCACTAGTTTCAGAGAGGTAGCATTCAGCTATTTTATCACCCCTTGCCATGAGGCATGGTGAAGATGATGGTGATTCAGCAAAGGTCATCTCTTTAAGAGACTCCTTGTAGTCCTCAAACCAGGGATCATGAAGAGTACGATGACCTTCATAGACCTCGTAGCCGGTCCTGATTAGCTTCAAGGTGATTGAGGTGCATAACATTCCCGAACTGATTTCGGACAAATGGGAGCAGATGACATCCTTCGCCATAAGGTTCAAGAGAGTGTACTTATGAATGTCATCGGCCTCACCATCTTGCATAGATCAAGAAGACCAATCTCAAAGACGGTCCACAGCTCGCTATCCATAGCCATGAGTCGCTTCTTCATCATGGCCTTCCATCGGGATACTCACCAAAGGTGGGCAAGATATGTTCCTCAATCCTCGCAATGACAAAGCTAAAACTCTAGGTGGTTAAATCAATCACACGTAACAAGGAGTACCTTGCTCGATACCAATTGAAAGTGCTAGTTATCGACTAGAGGGGGTGAATAGGCGATTTTATGAAAGTCTTCAAAACTTGGAAGTTTCGAAGACAAACAATAGAAATGACCTAATTGATATGCAGCGGAAGATAAACTACAATAAGCAAACCATAGTCAAGTATGCAATGATGTGAAAGTACATGACTAATAGCAGCTAAGTAGTAAGGATCAGGATGGAAGATAGTATGAAGCCAATCAATGATAGTAGTCAAGCAATGAAGTCAAACAGATATGACAGATAGGCAATGACTTCACGAAGACAAACTCAAAGTAAAGGAAGGGAGAGGATAGAACCAGTCACTTGTTGAAGACACAGGATTTGTTGGACCGGCCCAGCCACCGGACAACTGACATCCGGGTTAGGGAGGCTGAGATTCAACTCGTAAGACCGTGTCTTCACCTTATTCCCTTGAGCTAAGGACACACAGCCCTCGCCCAATCACTCGTAAGACTTCAAGGTAGACTTCCGAACCTTCACAAACTTCGCTCACCGCAATCCACAATGACTCTGGATGCTCAGAACGCGACGCCTAACCGGCCGGAGGATTCACAGCCTCAAGTGTAATAAGTCTTCATGTCACACGCATAAAAGACTTCGGTGATGCCTAACACTCTTGGCTCGGGTGTTTGGGCTTTGTCCTCGCAAGGATTTCTCTCTCAAAGGCTTTGAGGTGGGTTGCTCTCAAACGACAAAAGTCGTGCACTAACTCTGAGCAGCCATCAATTTATGGTGTAGGGGGTGGGCTATTTATAGCCACTGGGCAACCCGACCTGATATGTCCGAAATTACCCTGGGTCACTAAGGAACTGACACGTGTTCCAACGGTCAGATTTCAAACACACACGGCAACTTTACTTGGGCTATAAGCAAAGCTAACTCATCCAGCTCTGGATAAGATTTGCTCTCATTGACTTTGCTCGAAGACATATGATTTGGGTTGAGCATTACATCAGTCATTCTGACTTAGTTCACTTGGACCCCACTTAACAGTACGGTGGTTCCTATGACTCAACAAAGAAGAAAAGGAAACAACGAAAGCACATAGTCTTCACGCTCCATAGTCTTCACTCAATGTCTTCTCATGTCATAGTCTTCAATATGAATATCTTCACATACCACCATTGTCGCCAATGTCTTCATACATTTTAGGGTCATCTTCGTAGGTAAACCGAATCAATGAGGGACACTACCGCATTATCCCGCAATTTCACAAACGCATTAGTTCCTCAACCAACTTTGTCACAATACTCCAAAACCAACTAGGGGTGGCACTAGATGCACTTTCACCCACTAAAAGAGAACTAAAAAATCTCCCTCGCTCAAGACCGGATCGCCCTCTCGCAGACGACTCTCTCTCTCCCCATAGGGCCGCCCGCCTCCGCCTCTCTCCTCCGCCTCTCCTTCCGCCTCCGCCGCCTATCTCCGGCCGGCCTCCTCCGCTCAAGGTCGCCTGCCTCCCTTCACCGGTCATTTTTCCCTCTCACAGGCGCAAGGCGGCAAGATCTACCAGTGGAGGTCGCGAGAGGGTGAGTTTGTTCGCTCTTGTTTGTCTCACTGCCATATCATTGATCTTGCTCGCCTAGCGCTAATTCTGATTTGGAAAAGTAGATCATGATCAAACTTGGTAGATTTGTGGTGCACGCATGGAATTGTTTGATGCTACTTGAGGAGGTAATAAATCTTTCTAGAGGCCCAAAGATTCAGTTCACCTTTCTAGGTATTTCAGCCTGTGCTTGCATTATTTCTAGAGGCCCAAAGATTCAGCCACCTTTCTAGGTATTTCACTTTCAGGCTTGCATTATTTCTAGAGGCCCAAATATTCAGTTCACCTTTCTAGGTATTTTAGTTACAGGCTTGCATTATTTCTAGAGGCACAAAGATTAAGTTCCCAGTCGGCGGCAAGCAGCCTTGCTACCCATGCCGGTGTCGACCACAACTCGCAAGGGCCAGCGTAGGAGGGGTTCCCGGGGCTTGGGCTCTACAGAGCCTTCCTCCAGAGCGATGATGGCGGAAGCCCTCCCTCGTGCGCGAGGGGCCCTGCCCTCCCTATCATGAATGACTTCCGTGATGAGTTAGCTCATGCTTTGTTTCGTGGAGTGTTTTTTTTGTGAAGCTTGATTGACGACTTGTATGTTTAAGTGGGATATCTCATTTGTATGGACAAAGTTAAATTTATCATGTTTTGCATGCTTGATTTGTAAAGATGGTTTGTTTATCTCAATTGTGAGCGGAGGAGTCCATGTAAGAGCCGCCACACCAAATCAAGCAGAAATAGGGTCCAAAGTAGTCAAATGATTGAGAAAGAGCATTTATTGTCAATTTAACCTCGCCATCCATACACCTCTTTGGTTTAGAGTTAGTTCTGTTGAATTCTAACTCTAACCTCTAACTGAGTTAGAGTTCTCCTCGCCTCGGTTCATCGCCATCATACTTTCCCCATTCCCAGTTTTCAAGATCCTCATGAATCAAAGAGGCCCCTTTTTGCAGTGAAAATCAAAGAGGCCCTTAGATTGGTTTTGGTCCGCTCATTTTAATAAACGTGTTATGTCCAAAATTTAATGAACGTGTTCGCTTTCTACTTAAAATAATCCGTTTCATGTAGTAATTCATTCATTTATTTATTCTTCTCGGGGTTTGTATGTAATTCGTGAGGTCTCAAAATGTAAAGTACCGCATATGCCCGAAGTCGCATGCACTACGACCCCGATGCTCTATGTCCCACATGTCGGCTAATTGAGCACGCGAAGTAGCCTAGAGTATATATGGAGGATAAATGCTTAAAAATATGTATCGGGAAGCGAGTCATGGTTCAAAAGGAGACCTAAAGTGATGATAGCTATAGGTCGTGACGCACCCAACTAGTGGTACTAGACATATGACTAATTTTTCCTCAAAAAAGAGGCACGAGTGCTCAAGATTCTATTCTATAAATACGAGTCCCATCTCGACAACAGCCTCGGTTCGTGGCTACAGCTAGCTCATGAAGGAAATATGCCCTAGAGGCAATAATAAAGTTATTATTTATTTCCTTATTTCATGATAAATGTTTATCATTCATGCTAGAATTGTATTAACCGGAAACATGATACATGTGTGAATGCATAAACAAACAACATGTCACTAGTATGCCTCTACTAGACTAGCTTGTTAATCAAAGATGGTTATGTTTCCACCATGAACAAAGAGTTGTTATTTGATTAACGAGGTCACATCATTAGTAGAATGATCTGATTGACATGACCCATTCCATTAGCTTAGCACACGATCGCTTAGTATGTTGCTACCGCTTTTATCCATGACTTATACATGTTCCTATAACTATGAGATTATGCAACCCCGCTTGCCGGAGGAACACTTTGGTGCTACCAAACGTCACAACGAATCGGGTGATTATAAAGGAGTACTACAGTGTCTCCAAAGGCGATGTTGGGTTGGCGATTTCGAGATTAGGTTTTGTCACTCCGATTGTCGGAGAGGTATCTCGGCCCTCTCGGTAATGCACATCATCAAGCCTTGCAAGCATTACAACTAATGAGTTAGCTGTGAGATGATGTATTACGAACGAGTAAAGAGACTTGCCGTAACGAGATTGAACTAGGTATTGATACCGACGATCGAATCTCGCAAGTAACATACCGATGACAAAGGAACAACGATGTTGTTATGCGGTCCGACCGATAAAGATCTTCAGAGAATATGTAGGAACCAATATGGGCATCCAGTCCCGCTGTTGGTTATTGACCGAGACGGTCTCGGTCATGTCTACATTGTTCTCGAACCGTAGGGTCCGCACGCTTAAGGTTTCGGCGATGCTTATTATGAGTTTATGTATTTTGATGTACCAAGAAGTTCGAGTCCCGGATGTGATCACGGACATGACGAGGAGTCTCAAATGGTCGAGACATAAAGATTGATATATTGAAGGCTATATTCGACACCGAAAGGTTCCGGAAGTTTCCGGAGAAAATCGGAGTGCCGAGGGGTTACCGAACCCCCGGGAAAGCATGGGCCTTAGTGGGCCAAGAGGGAGAGAGAGGGCCGCACCAGAGGTGGCGCGCTTCTGGGAGTCCGAATAGGACAGGAGGGGGCGCGCCCCTTCCCTCTCCCTCTCCTCTCTTCCTTCCCCTTCTCCTTCCTAGTTGGACTAGGAGAGGGAGTCCTACTCCAACCAGGAGGAGGACTCCTCCCTGGCGCGCCACTAGGGCCGGCCGCCTCCCCCTCCCTCCTTTATATACGGGGGGGGGCACCCTAGGACACACAAGTATTGATCTACGGATCGCTCTTAGCCGCAGCGTGCCCCTCCACCATATTCCACCTCGGTAATATCGCTATGCTTAGGCGAAGCTCGCGCCGTAGAACATCAAGATCGCCACCACGCCGTCATGTCGACGAACTCTCCTCGACACTCGGCTGGATCGAGTACGAGGGACGCCATCGAGCTGTACGGTGTCAAGAACTCGGGGTGCCGGAGTAACGGCGCCGGATCGGTCGGATCGCGAGGAGAACGACGACTACTTCCTCTACGCCAGATCGCTTCCGCTTCGGGTCTACGAGGGTACGAGACAACACTCTCCTCTCGCTATGCATCACCATGATCTTGCGCGTGCGAGGAAATTTTTGAAATTACTACGCTCCCCAACAAAGGGCATCCGAGCCTAGGTTTTATGGTTTGATGTTTTGCACGAGTAGAACACAAGTGAGTTGTGGGCGATACAAGTCATACTACCTACCAAAGATGTCATACTTTGGTTCAGCGGTATTGTGAGATGAAGCGCCTGCACCGACATTACGCCAGACGCTTACGCGAGACTGGTTTCACCGCCACGAGCACTCGCTGCTTAAAGGTGACCGTGGGTGCCTGCTCTCTCACTTTAGTTGAACTGAAAGTGCTACGCCCGTCCTTGAGAAGGTTAAAACGGAGTCTATTTGACGAAGTATCGCTGTGGTTTTGATGCGAGGTGAGATTGGTTCTTGCTTAAGCCCGTAGCAGCCACGTAAAATTTGCAACAACAAAGTAGAGGACGCCTAACTTGTTTTTGCAGGCATGTTGTGATGTGATATGGTCAAGACGTGATGCTATATTTTATTGTATGAGATGATCATGTTTTGTAACCGGTTATCGCAATCGGCTGGAGCCATATGGTTGTCGCTTATTGTATGCAATGCAATCGCTCGTAATGCTTTACTTTATCACTAAGCGGTAGAGATAGTCGAGAAGCATAAGATTGGCGAGACGACAACGATGCTACGATGGAGATCAAGGTGTCGCGCCGGTGACGATGGTGATCATGGTGGTGCTGCGGAGATGAAGATCACGGCACAAGATGATGATGACCATATCATATCACTTATATTGATTTGCATGTGATGTTTATCCTTTATGCATCTTATCTTGCTTTGATCGACGGTAGCATTATAAGATGATCTCTCACTAAATTATCAAGAAGTGTTCTCCCGAGTATGCACCGCTGCCAAAGTTCGTCGTGCCTGCACACCACGTGATGATCGGTGTGATAAGCTCTACGTCCATCTACAACGGGTGCAAGCCAGTTTTGCACACGCAGAATACTCGGGTTATACTTGACGAGCCTAGCATATGCAGATATGGCCTCGAACACGGAGACCAAAAGGTCGAGCGTGAATCATATAGTAGATATGATCAACATAAGATGTTCACCATTGAAAACTACTCCATTTCACGTGATGATCGGTTATGGTTTAGTTGATTTGGATCACGTGATCACTTAGATGACTAGAGAGATGTCTTTCTAAGTGGGAGTTCTTAAGTAATATGATTAATTGAACTTAAATTTATCATGAACTTAGTACCGATAGTATCTTGCTTGTTTATGTTTGATTGTAGATAGATGGCTCGTGCCGTTGTTCCGTTGAATTTTAATGCGCTCCTTGAGAAAGCAAAGTTGAAAGATGATGGTAGCAATTACACGGATCGGGTCCGAACTCGAGGATTATCCTCATTGCTGCATGTAAGAGTTACGCCCCGATGCACCGCTGGGTGCCGTGCCCGCCGCCGATGCAACCGACGACGTTAAGAACGTCTCGCAGAGCAAAGCTGATGACTACTCTATAGTTCAAGCAGCTATGCTTTACGGCTTAGAACCGGACTTCAACGACGCTTTGAACGCCATGGAGCATATGAGATGTTCCAGAGTTGAAGTTAATATTCCAAATGTAATGCCCGGATTGAGAGATATGAAGTCTCCAATAAGTTCTATAGCTGCAAGATGGAGGAGAATAGTTCGTTAGTGAGCACATACTCGTAATGTCCGGGTACTACAATCACTTGACACAATTGGGAGTTAATCTTCCGATGATTGTGTCATTGATGTAATTCTTCAATCACCGCCACCAAGCTACAAAGGCTTCGTGATGAACTATAATATGCAAGGGTTAGTAAAGACTATACCGAGCTCTTCGCAATGCTAAAGGCTGCGGAGGTAGAAATCAAGAAGGAGCATCAAGTGTTGATGGTCAATAAGACCACTAGTTTCAAGAAGAAAGGCAAAGGGAAGAAGAAGGAACTTCAAGAAGAACAGCAAGCAAGTTGTCGCTCAGAGAAGAAACCCAAGTCCGACCTAAGCCTGAAATCGAGTGCTTCTACCGCAAGCGATCGTCACCGGAAGCGAACTGCCCCAAGTATTTGGCGGATAAGAAGGATGGCAAGGTGAACAAAGGTATATGTGATATACATGTTATTGATGTGTACCTTACTAGAGCTCGCAGAGCACTGGTATTTGATATCGGGTTCTGCTAATATTTGCAACTCAAACAGGACTACGGATTGCTTAACACCGCAAAGGACGAGGTGACGATGCGCTGGGAAATGGTTCCAAAGTCGATGTGATCGCGGTCGGCACGCTACCTCTACATCTACCTTCGGATTAGTTTTAGACCTAAATAATTGTTATTTGGTGCTCGCGCTGAGCATGAACATTATATCTGGATCTTGTTTGATGCGAGACGGTTATTCATTTAAATCGAGAATAATGGTTGTTCTATTTATATGAGTAATATCTTTATGGTCATGCACCCTTGAGGAGTGGTCTATTTTGATGAATCTCGATAGTAGTGATACACATATTCATAATGTTGAAGCCAAAAGATGCAGAGTTGATAATGATAGTGCAACTTATTTGTGGCAATCGCCGCTTAGGTCATATCGGTGTAAAGCGATGAAGAAACTCCATATCGATGGACTTTGGAGTCACTTGATTATGAATCACTTGGCACTTATGTAACCATGCCTTATGGGCAAGATGACTAGAACCCCGCTTCTCCGTACTATGGAGAGAGCAACAGATTTGTTGGAAATCATACATACGTATGTATGTGGTCCGATGAATGTTGAGGCTCGTATGATATCGTTATTTTCTCACCTTCACAGATGACTTAAGCAGATATGGGTATATCTACTTAATGAAACATAAGTCCAAACATTTGAAAAGTTCAAAGAATTTCAGAGTGAAGTTGAAAATCATCGTAATAAGAAAATTAAATTTCTACGATCCGATCGTGGAGGTGAATATTTGAGTTACGAGTTTGGTCTACATTTGAAACAATGCGAATAGTTTCAAGAACTCACGCCACCCGAACACCACAACGTAATGGTGTGTCCGAACGTCGAATCGCACTTTACTAGATATGGTGCGATCTATGATGTCTCTTACAGATTTACCGCTATCGCTTTGGGGTTATGCTCTAGAGACGGCCGATTCACACCGAATAGAACACCGTCAAACCGCTGAGACGACACCTTATGAACTGTGGTTTAGCAAGAAACCAAAGTTGTCGCTTTCTTAAAGTTTGGGGATGCGATGCTTATGTGAAAAGCTTCAACCTCGATAAGCTCGAACCCAAATCGGAGAAATGTGTCTTCATAGGATACCCAAAGGAGACAGTTGGGTACACCTTCTATCACAGATCCGAAGGCAAGACATTCGTTGTTAAGAATGGATCCTTTCTAGAGAAGGAGTTTCTCTCAAAGAAGTGAGTGGAGGAAAGTAGAACTTGATGAGGTAATAGTACCTTCTCCCTTACTTGAAAGTAGTTCGTCGCAGAAACCGTTTCGAGACATCTACACCAAGTAGTGAGGAAGTTGATGATGTTGATCATGAAACTTCAGATCAAGTTACTACGTAACCTCGAGATCAACCAGAGTAAGATCCGCACTGAGTGGTACGGTAATCCTGTTCGAAATCATGCTACTAGATCATGATGAACCTACGAACTATGAAGAAGCGATGGTGAGCCCAGATTCGCAAAATGGCTTGAGGCCATGAAATCTGAGATGGGATCCATGTATGAAAACAAAGTATGGATTTTTGGTTGACTTGCCCGAGGGTAGGCAAGCAATAGAAAACAAGTGGATCTTCAAGAAGAAGACCGACGCCGACGGTAATATTATCGTTTATAAAGCTCGACTTGTCGCAAAGGGTTTTCGACAAGTTCAAGGGATTGACTACGATGAGACCTTCTCACCAGAAGCGATGCTTAAGTCCGTCCGAATCATGTTAGCAATTGCCGATTTTATGATTATGAAATTTGGCAAATGGATGTAAAGACTGCATTCCTGAATGGATTTCGAAGAAGAGTTGTATATGATGCAACCGTAAGGTTTTGTCGATCCAAAAGGAGCTAACAAAGTATGCAAGCTCCAAATGATCCATCTATGGACTGCAAGCATCTCGAGTTAGAATAAACGCTTGATAGTGTGATCAAAGCATTTGGGTTTGTATGCACTTTTGGAGAAGCCTCAGATTTACAAGAAAGTGAGTGGAGCTCAGAGCATTTCGATATTATATGTAGATGACATATTGCTGATCGGAAATGATATAGAATTTCTCGATAGCATAAAGGGATACTTGAATAAGAGTTTTCAATGAAAGACCTCGTGAAGCTGCTTACATATTAGGCATTAAGATCTATAGAGATAGATCAAGACGCTTAATTGGACTTTCACAAAGCACATACCTTGACAAAATTTTGAAGAAGTTCAAATGGATCAAGCAAAGAAAGGGTTCTTGCCTGTGTTACAAGGTGTGAAGTTGAGTAAGACTCAATGCCCCACCACCGCAGAAGATAGAGAGAAAATGAAAGATGTTCCTATGCTTCAGCCATAGGCTCTATCATGTATGCAATGCTGTGTACCAGACTGATGTGTGCCTTGCTATAAGTTTAGCAGGAGGTACCAAAGTAATCCAGAGTGGATCATCGACAGCGTCAAGAACATCCCAAATACCGAAAAGGACTAAGGATATGTTTCTCAGATATGGAGGTGACAAAGAGCTCATCGTGAACGGTTACGTTGATGCAAGTTGACACCGATCCGGACGATTCTAAATCGCAGACCGGATACGATTTACACTAAACGGAGGAGCTGCCATTGGTGCAGTTCTAAACAAAGCGTCAGAAGGGATCTACATGTGAAGCGGAGTACATAGCAGCTTCGAAGCAGCTAATGAAGGAGTCTGGATGAAGGAGTTCATATCCCATCTAGGTGTCATACCTAGTGCATCGGGTCCAATGAAAATCTTCTCGTGACAATATCGAGCAATTGCCTTAGTGAAGGAATCCAGATTTCACAAGAGGACCAAGCACATCAAGAGACGCTTCAATTCTATCCGGACTTAGTCCGTGGGAGACATAGAGATTTGCAAGATACATACGGATCTCAATGTTGCGCACCCGCTGACTAAGCCTCTTCCACGAGCAAAACATGATCAGCACCAAGACTCCATGGGTGTTAGAATCATTACTATGTAATCTAGATTATTGACTCTAGTGCAAGTGGGAGATCAAGGAAATATGCCCTAGAGGCAATAATAAAGTTATTATTTATTTCCTTATTTCATGATAAATGTTTATCATTCATGCTAGAATTGTATTAACCGGAAACATGATACATGTGTGAATGCATAAACAAACAACATGTCACTAGTATGCCTCTACTAGACTAGCTTGTTAATCAAAGATGGTTATGTTTCCTACCATGAACAAAGAGTTGTTATTTGATTAACGAGGTCACATCATTAGTAGAATGATCTGATTGACATGACCCATTCCATTAGCTTAGCACACGATCGCTTAGTATGTTGCTACCGCTTTTATCCATGACTTATACATGTTCCTATAACTATGAGATTATGCAACTCCCGCTTGTCGGAGGAACACTTTGGTGCTACCAAACGCCACAACGAATCGGGTGATTATAAAGGAGTACTACAGTGTCTCCAAAGGCGATGTTGGGTTGGCGATTTCGAGATTAGGTTTTGTCACTCCGATTGCCTGAGAGGTATCTCTCGCCCTCTCGGTAATGCACATCATCAAGCCTTGCAAGCATTACAACTAATGAGTTAGCTGTGAGATGATGTATTACGAACGAGTAAAGAGACTTGCCGGTAACTTGATTGAACTAGGTATTGATACCGACGATCGAATCTCGCAAGTAACATACCGATGACAAAGGAACAACGATGTTGTTATGCGGTCCGACCGATAAAGATCTTCAGAGAATATGTAGGAACCAATATGGGCATCCAGGTCCCGCTGTTGGTTATTGACCGAGACGGTCTCGGTCATGTCTACATTGTTCTCGAACCGTAGGGTCCGCACGCTTAAGGTTTCGGCGATGCTTATTATGAGTTTATGTATTTTGATGTACCAAGAAGTTCGAGTCCCGGATGTGATCACGGACATGACGAGGAGTCTCAAATGGTCGAGACATAAAGATTGATATATTGAAGGCTATATTCGACACCGAAAGGTTCCGAAGTTTCCGGAGAAAATCGGAGTGCCGAGGGGTTACCGAACCCCCGGGAAAGTTATGGGCCTTAGTGGGCCAAGAGGGAGAGAGAGGGCCGCAGCAGAGGTGGCGCGCCTCCTGTGGGAGTCCGAATAGGACAAGGAGGGGGCGCGCCCCTTTCCCTCTCCTCTCCTCTCTTCCTTCCCCTTCTCCTTCCTAGTTGACTAGGAGAGGGAGTCCTACTCCAACCAGGAGGAGGACTCCTCCCTTGGCGCCGCCACTAGGGCCGGCCGCCTCCCTCCCTCCTTTATATACGGGGGGGGGCACCCTAGACACACAAGTATTGATCTACGGATCGCTCTTAGCCGCAGCGCCCCCTCCACCATATTCCACCTCGGTAATATCGCTACTTAGGAAGCTCACCGTAGAACATCAAGATCGCCACCACGCCGTCAGGCCGACGGAACTCTCCCCGACACTCGGCTGGATCGAGTACGAGGGACGCCATCGAGCTGTACGTGTGTCAAGAACTCGGGGTGCCGAGTAACGGCGCCGGATCGGTCGGATCGCGAGGAGAACGCACGACTACTTCCTCTACGCCAGATCGCTTCGCTTCGGTCTACGAGGGTACGAGACAACACTCTCCTCTCTCGCTATGCATCACCATGATCTTGCGTAGCGAGGAATTTTTTGAAATTACTACGCTCCCCAACACCTCGAGACGGATGTGCAGGTCAATGGTTTCTTTCATGGCGAGTGTAGGATCGAAAGTATGTCTAGAGGGGGGGTGATTAGACTACTTGACAATATAAAATTCAGCCTTTTGATAAAGACAAGTTTTTGGCAGATTCACGATGATGATCAAGTCAAGTATCACCCCACACATGCAGATCTAGAGTATTGGCAGCGAAAGTAAATTGCACATGTAGTAAAGAGAGGTGGAGAAGAGCAACGCAATTTGGAGACACGGAGATTTTTCTCGTGGTTCCGATAGGTGGTGCTATCGCAATCCACGTTGATGGAGACTTCAACCCACCTGAGGGTAACGGCCATGAGAGTCCACGGAGGGCTCCACCCACGGGGGTCCACGAAGAAGCAACCTTGTCTATGCCATCATGGCATACGCCCACGGAGGACTAGCCTTACTCGTAGATCTTCACGAAGTAGGTGATCTCTTGCCCTTACAAACTTCTTGGTTCAACTCCACATCTTGACGGAGGCTCCTGCTTACACCCCAACTAATCTAGGAGGCACCACCTCCAAAAGGTAATAGATGGTGTTGATGATGATGAACTCCTTGCTCTTGTGCTTCAAATGATAATCTCCCCAACACTCAACTCTCCTCACCGATTTGGCTGTGGTGGAAGAAAGGATTGAGTGGAAAGCAACTTGGGAAGGCTAGAAATCAAGTTTCATATGGTGGGAGGGAGCAACTTGATCTCAACACAAGGGTAGGTAGTTTTCTTCTCGTAAATGTAAGGTAGGAGTGGTAGTTCTTTCGATGGCTCTCCACGAATGAAGAGGGGGTGGAGGGGTATTTATAGCCTCCACACAAAATCCAACTGCTAAACACATTTGACCAATCTCGGGCCGACCGAAAGTTGGACAACTCGGTGAGACCGAAAGTTCAAATCTTAGAACGTTGGGATTTTCGGGGACCGAAAATACAATCTCTTGAGTCCGATTCTTCCAAAGACTAGGGTTTGCTAATCTCTTGGACCGATTTCATCATCTCGGTGACACCGATTTTATGACGTATGTTACGTAGGCTTGGCAACACTAGTTTCGTGAGACCGAGTTCGTAATCGAAAATCCGAAATTACTAGGGTTTGGCTTTGTGGCTGAGGTGGTTCATCTCGGTGACTGAAGTTTAGGAAATCGGTGGGACCGAGATTACTTATGAGTGTATATTTGAAGTGAGAGTTGCTGATAGTTTAGGAGATGTATCACTAAGCACTTTGAGCAACCAGATCATTAACATAACCTCATCCCCTTTAATAGTATTGGCTTTCCTATAGACTCAATGTGATCTTGGATCACTAAACCAAAAATGGAGTCTTGAGCTTTTGCCAATGCTTGCCTTAGCATTTTGAGGGGTCCACTTCTTCACCATTGCCATACCCATATCATCGAATCTTTCTCAAATGATTCTCAAGAAACTATTAGTTCAATGATATATATGTTGTTATTAATTACCAAAACCACCCGGGATTAGTTGCACTTTCAATCTCCCCTTTTGTAATTGATGACAACATATAGATCAAAGCTTCACAAAGGATATAATCAATGAATAATATCGTCGCTTTGAGAAGTATGTGATAAGCAAGAGCTCCCTAAATTTGTGCATTATTTAAGATTTATGCTTGAATGCAAATGCACAATCGATTAGGATCATGGGTCACTCTTCCATGTCACATACATCTTGGTGGAGCGCACAAAATGATAAGAATGAATAGCATGCACCCAATCACCAAGACATGAGTAAATGATCATACAGATATGAATAGCATATGATAAGCATTACACACATTAAGGCATAGTACTACCAAGCACTCATCAAAGTAGAGCAAACGAGTATCAAACACACGGAATGTCTCAAAAACTCAAAAGTATCTCAAAAGACCGCAAATGAAACGAAGAGCAAAAGCGAGCACTCTCTCTCTCTCGAAGTCCTATGATCTATACACTTTCCCCTTTGGCAACAAGTTACCAAAAGTTCGAAGGTATAGAGCTAAACGTCACTAGGGACTCACGGCGGCTCCCCGGCTCGCTGATGGAGTTGAGATGGCAGATCGCCAAGACTTCACCGATGTCTGTGGAGCCGAGGAGTGGTCACCGAGCCGAGCCGAACCGATGGAGCTGGGAGGTGCCGAGGTCAGTAGTCCCGTGTCTCCATCGAATAGCAAATGATCGTGGTCTGTAGGAACCGGAGCAGGCTGTTCATAATCATCCTAGACTAGGTCATCTCGCATCTCACGCATGAGCTCTTCCTTCTCCTCTTTGCTTCCTCGACATTCCGCCTCAAGCTTGTTGACAAGGACTTGCACTTCAGCCACCTTCACATCCGAGCATGGATCTTGTCTTCAACAATCCTCTCAAGACTCTCCCGAGACTACACAATGCAAGCCAGCGTTGTTCAATCCTCCGGTAGCTTCAAGGAGCTGCTCTCCAACACTCTTGGGTTTAGCTGCCGCTTCCTTCTCAGCCTTTGGCTTGCTTGGCGCTTCACTTTTTGCTTGACCTTCAACCGACGTTGATCCTCCTCATCCATCACAACTTCATTGTCCTCATGCTCAAAGCTGCAGGGCAAGTGTGGTCTATCCAACAAGTAGGTGCCCGTGCAAACTTGGCATTGATAAGCATCCAATGTGCGGGCAAATCCACATGACCTCTTCTCGTCACCGCAATTCTCTTGATAGTCTCAACTATCGTGTCCATCACCTTGAAAGGTGCCTTCGATCAAGTATATGCAGCATGTTGATAGAATACCCTCTTATCATGCGGTGATCTCCAGACTTGGGCATCAAGGTATGCCTCGTAATAGTGTTTGTGGTAGGTAGACCTGCCCGAGATGATACATCGAGCCGAAGCCTGTGATTTCCACATCCTTAGCTGGTACCTCATTGTACATATTCTTCATAGATTCATGGTTCTTCTTGGGAATACCATAGACATCAACATCATCCTCTCTCAAGACCGAGCATTTAGCAGGCTGCCCATTCTTCAACAAATGAAGAGAATCTTTGGCCTTCAATATCCATGTGATCTTACCATCTCGATAGAAATGAGTCAGGGTATAGAATTGCATGATCATCTCATCATTCCAATCTGCCACGCCTCGACCAACAAAATCTGCAACACCACATGCAAGTGAAGCTCTCATGCACATGTGGAAAGAAGTCTCTCAGGTTTTCACTATCAATGTATGCCCAACAACATAGCGTAGTGTCTACAACAATGGGCTTCTTGTCCATTAGCACACCTCATAGAAGTCCCGCCGCTTCTCGGGTGTGGAATCTTGATCAACAGTAGTTCTTCTCCTCACAAAGATATGGATCAGCTTGTCTCCATAGCCTCGAGACCTCTATCCTTTCTTTCCTTCATGTTTTCAGCTCGAGGATGAGCATCATTGTGAATTGGCGCTTCGACGAAGTTTCAAGAATACAGTGCCTCATCATCCGACTCAGCCGGTGGCACATTATCTTTCTTCTTCTCAAGCCGGGATGTTCCCGACAGCTTTTCTTAGGCTTGGCAAGAAGCTTGGCTTGAGCTGCCTTTTGCCGAGCAGATGGCTTGGGCTTTGAAGGTGCTCCGCCTCGATGGCATCACCCATGAACCTAGACTTCGAGGAGGAGGTCGGGGTGCTTCCTCATCCTCATCTTCCAAAAGTCATCGCCTCGGACTAGTGCTCGCCTCGAATATCGCAATTGGTGACTCAGACCTGTTCTGGCTGTCACGCATCCGATATGGTCGACAACCCGTGAATAGTTAAGGTGTAGGCAGAGTAGAAGAGTTATCACAAACTCGCAGTAAGATTTTGCAAAAAATGAGTTCAAATTTCAGTTTTAGGTTTTCACAGAATGCATTTCGTCGACCGAAGTTTAAAATTCGTGAATCCGGCGTTCAAATGTACATTCACACCACTTTCGGTTGGACCGATGTGGTTTTGGTCCCGCCGAAAACACTAGGGTTTCACTAAATCCTCATTTCGTCGACCGATTTGCACAACTCGTTGGACCGAAGGTGCAAAGCAATGAACAGAGGCCAAATCGGTCATACCGAGAATGTAAAATCGTATCACCGAGATGTATTCGTGGAAACCTAACCCTAAAACTTTTACTCAAATTTCGCTCAAAGGAACTAACTGTGTTAAGGTAGATCTCAAACGTGGCAAGATGTTAGGCAAACCAATCGCATAGAATCGAGATGGAGCACGAGAGGGATCAAACTCACCCTAACTTGGTGGAGTTCTTCACGGCGGCAACGGCACGAGAGAATGTCCGCTGACGGCGACGGAGACTCGCGCGAGGGCGCACAAAGCGACATTTACGGAGACGATCCGAGACCACGGCGACGGCAAAGAAGGGGTGGGGGCGAGACGCTTTGAAGTAGAAATCAACGCGCTGCCTCGGAGTATATATACCTTTTGTCAGCCGGTGGGACCGAAGAAAAACTCGTGGCACCGAGATGGATAATCATGGTAGTTACTCACTTCGTCACGCCGAAATCACAACTCGGTTTCACCGAGGTGAAAACCTAGATCAATCTAAGTGCTTTCGGTCCGACCGAGTTTGAGTGGGTTGGTCTGACCAAATCACTTAGAAGGTTTTGGAAGTTAGCCCTTGACGGATCGGTGGCTCCGAAAGTGCTCCTCACCGGAGGGTCCGAAAATGACTTGTTCAAAGTTTGTGATGTAAGCATGAATAGAGTTTGAGACAAGAAAGCATAGATAGCTAGGAGGAACTTATGCATTCTTGTCCATCCATTTGGTCGTAAAAAATCCAAAAGACCAAAGCAACAAATGGATGTCCTCGAATGGATAAAATTATGCATCCAACATGCTCACACAATAAGATAGCAAATGAAATATGTGTCAAACATGCACAAACAAAACACTAGCTACTATCACACAATTTGTCGATGACTAGGTCATCTTTATATGAGTATATTGATTTAGGAGTCAAATGAGAACATTTGATCATAGGTCATACTCATCGCTTAAGCTCAAGTGGGGTTACCACTTTACATAAAGCATTAATGTGTTCACATCATTTGAAGATGCTTTAGCTCAATTCTTTAGAGCAAAGCTCCCCTAGATGTGAGAACCCTTTAAAGGGTCAAACTAACCTTGGGTTGTCGAGAAGACTTCATGTAGATGTTGAAGATGTGGATGCTCAATGTTGATGAAGATCATCAAAGTTGGGAGCAACTTTGATTCTGGCACTTTCAATACCTACATGGGTTAGTCCCACAAGGAACAAATAAGGATATCCATGGACATAGATTGAAGTTCACAATTGATGATGTCCATGAAAGCAATGATTACCTTGTCCTTGACTTACCAACAAGAGGGTTTGTGACTCCATGAACTAGTGCATAATGTAGTTGGTTGCACAAGTTTTGCCAAAATGAATGTGAGTGAAGTATGTTGATGGAGTCACCTCAAGAACTCTCTAGTTCTTCTTCTTCGGATCCACATCATCTTGATGGGAACCTTGGGGTAGTAGTTGAGCTTGACTTAAGTAGAACTTGACGCTTCTTTGGGAACCCACTTGACCATGGCTTTAGTGTATCGCTTCGATGCGGTTATAGCTCCCACGTGTCGAAGCACCACTTAGAGGCATAACCGCATTGAAAGCAATGTCGCAAGTGAGGTAATCTTCGACAATCCATGTAATACATAAGGAAAAGGTACATAGTTGGCTTACAAATGCCACTTCACACAATTACATGAATAAAGCATTACATCATCCAGATACAAACAAGGTCCGCTACGGAACCAAAATAAAAGAAGAACAACCCCACATGCGACAAGAATCCTCGACGCCTAACTGGCTCCACTACTAATCGTCTGGAAAGGAAACATAGTAACGCACCAAGTGCCTCATCAGATTCCACTTCAGCTCATTGGCCCATCCGCTACCGGCATCACCGTACCCGTGATCTGCTTTTGGTAGAATCTGAGCCATAGGGACTCAAAGCAATCTCACACCCATGAGATCAAGACTATTTAAGCTTAAGGGAAGGCTGGTGTCAAAAGGAGGAGCTGCTGCGTTTACTAGCATATATGGTGGCTACTTCAAAAGAGAGCGAAGAGAAGCAAGGCGCCGTCGTGAAGCTATTAGCGATCAAGAAGTGATCCCGACTACTTACGCCAAGCATAACTCCAACATCAGGTTCACTTCCTGACCACGAGAAGAGACCATCACGGTTACATACACGGTTGATGTATTTTAATTAAGGTCAACTTTGGGTTTTCTACAACCGACATTAACAAATTCCCATCTCGCCTCATAAATCATGGGCACGGCTTTCGAAAGATAATACCCCGCAGGGTGTCCCAACTTAGCCCATCACAAGCTCTCACGGTCATCGAAGGAATAAACCTTCACCCAAGACACACCGATCGACTCGATCCCGGTACATCAAGACATTTCGACAATGGTAAAACTAAACCAGCAAGACCACCCGACCGCGCCGACAACCCGATAGGAGCTGCACATATCTCGCTCGTGGCACACCGGATAAGCGGCGCATGTACCGACGAATCCAAGTTGCCAAGGAATGGTCCCAAGACGGTGTTTAGTTTGGACCAACACTCGTGAGGAGCACCGCCCGGGGTAATAAAGATGACCCTGCTCGCGAAACCCAAGGGAAAAGGGTATAGGTGGCAAATGGTAAAACCAAGGTTGGGCCTTGCTGGAGGAGTTTTATTCAAAGCGAATCGTCAAGGGGGTCCCATAAATCACCCACCGCTGAAGGAACGCAAAATCAAGGAACATAACACCGATGACGGAAACTAGGTGGCAAGAGGGAATAAAACACCGGCATAAGGCCGAGCCTTCCACCCTTTACCAAGTATATAGATGCATTAATTAAAACAATAGATATTGTGATATCCTAAAATAACCATGTTCCAACAAGGAACAAACTTCATCTTCACCGCAACTAACAACGCTATAAGAGGGGTCGAGCAAAGCGGAACATAGCCAAACAACGGTTTGCTAGGACATGGATGGTTAGAGGTTGACATGGCAATATGGGTGGCATGTTATAGCAAGTGGTAGGCATCGCAAAGATAGGCATAGCAAAAGAGCGAGCATCTAGCAAGCAAAGATAGAAGTGATATCGAAGGTATGGTCATCTTGCCTCAGAAGGTTCTCGAGTTGTCAAGGCTCGATCCTCGAGATGCTCTCAACAGGCCCTCGCTCACGCATCGCCTCCGGCTCTACCCAAAGCAAGAACACAAGCAACGGAACCACAATCAAACAAGGAACATATGCACAAGCAATATGATGCAATACATGACATGCTATGCGAGATGTGACATGCTATGCATATGTATGTTCGAAGGAAAATGATGAACTGGCATCAACTTGGCAAACCAAGTATGCCACTGAAAGATGAGATGATTTCGTTGAAATCGATATAAAGATCACCGAAACGGATGCACGGTTTGCAAATGACAAGCAAAACAAGAATGACGAAAATCTGCTTAACAGCCCGATGCTACTTAGCACGCAACACTAAACTATGCTACAGCACCCCAACATGCAAACAAAGCATATGGCAACGAACTACAGGAGATGCTTAACAATAGAGGAACACTGAGCTACGGCTAAATCACATCATAACATGTTCAAACAAGCATGGAGAAAGTGCTCAAAATATCAGGTTCACAGACTTAGTGAAAATACTAACATGGCAGGAATTAACATCAGGAAGGCATGTTTAGAGCAAGCAAACAACATGCTACAGGAACTTATAATAGCAAAGCAAGGCATGACATGATTCTACTCAAAGCATATTTCAATAGTCCCTTACTGACCATAAGCCAAAAAGGACCTTAAGAAATGATGGCACCCATGTAAACATTGCAAGTTTTATTACAGATTTCAGACTTAGTGAAAATATCAGGACATGGCAAAAACAGATTCAACATGGCATGTTCGTGAGCTCGATGCACTCACTACAGAGCATCTCAAGATAAACTAAGCATACACACATCAAGAAGACATGGCATAGGAGCTATACATGGCAAGAACAACATCATAGCATACACGGATCAACTACAACGACCTCGTGAAAATTGAATCTAATGAAAACAGTCTGCCAGGAAACAATTTCAAGCAAAAGTAGAGCACGAAAATGACATGCTAAACTACTCCATAAATACCAACAAAGGCATGGATGGATAGAGCACAACCATATGTTCAAAACACCCTTACTGATCATGCTCAAAAAGGGCATAAATCTCACTGAAACCACATGAACATATGGCATAAAATTATCAGCAGGATAAGACTTAGTGAAATCACTAAGTTCCTGAAATCAGTAACATCATCATCCCTACTTTGCATGCTTGTTCTAGTCAACACATAGCTCACAAAAATACATGGAAAATACCCTGAAAGATGGCATGGCAATGTTCAACTCACATGTAGGACTCAAATTCATAGGGTGCACACATAATTCATGGCAAAATGACAAAAGAGCTCGAACTGATAAGATTCTGAAACTAACGATCTGAAGCTATCTTCCAACAGCATTTCGGGCATCAAGATGAGCTCAAATGCAAATGATGCAATGGAATGAAATGATGTACTTTTCGACGAACATTTTGACATATTATACGCCCAAAACGGAGCCACGGTTGAGGAGATGTGATGCTATGAAAATGCCCGAAATTACATGATATGAGGACTTAGACGAATTTTGGGGGGGGAACGGTCAACTCTCGCTCGATCCAGACGGATCGGGAGCTCACCGGAGGAGCTCGGGTCGCCGGGTTGGGAGGAGGCGGGCGGCCGGGCGGACGCGGCAAAGCGCGGCTGGCGCGCGCGCGCGGTGGCGGCAGAGAGGCGGAGGCGGAGGAGGCCATGGCGGCCTATGGCTGGGCATTGCATGGCTGGCGGCGCAGGCGGCGGCGGCTGGGCGGGCGCGGCGGCGGGCGATGGGCGGCGGTTGGCTGGCGCGGCTGCAGATCCGGCCAAGCGTAGATCGCGGCGAAGCGCGGCTGGCGGCAAGGCGCGCGGCGATCGGCGGGCTGCCACGGCGGGCGCCACGTGGCGGCGGTTGGCACGGACGGAAACCATGCGTCGGACGTGTCCTGGCGGCGAGGGAGAGTTGCTAGGTTTCACCCGGATTTCGGGGAGGGTCTTTAAATAGGCATAGAGGAGCTAGGAGAGTCCAAATGGGTGAAGCTACCACACGATCGTGATCGAACGATCGAGGGCATGGAGGGAGTTAGATGGGTTATTGGGCTGTTTTGAGGGTGTTGGGCTGCAACTTAAAAGTGGCCTTTATGAGGGTGCGTTAACTGCTGAGTACCAAACGAACTCCAAATGACCAAACTTGACAGTGGTCTACCGGTGCTATACCGGGCCACTTGGCAAGGCTCGGTCCATTCCGAGAATGTTCAACACCCGCACACGGAAAAAGGACAAGAGGGTGCGCCGGGAACATAGGAGTGCTTGATTGCAAAACGGACAACGGGAATA
>JAHHZJ010004148.1:0-22632 GCA_021437245.1 Aegilops speltoides | reverse complement strand
GTAACTTAGGGAACAAAAGTGTTTTGTCATTACACTAGTAGAAAAAGGGTCATACGTGAAGCCCAATAGTGCCGGTTTGTATTAGAGCCGGCACTAATGTGTACAATAGCACCGGTTCGTGGCGGCAATCAATAGCATCGGTTCGTGGCTAACCTTTAGTACCGGTTCATGCCACGAACCGGTACTAAAGAGGCTGTGTCAGCCTGCGGTCAGGCTATGGCCCCACCATCACCATTTAGTGCCGGTTCGTACCACGAACCGGTACTAATGAGGTTATGGCAAGCTATGTTTAGTCCCACCTCGCCAAGAGAGAGGGAGTAAGAGCGGTTTATAAGCCCCGAGTGCGAGAGATAATGAAGAAGAGGCTCGGTGCTCACGTTGTTAGCTTCAAGCCTTTGGGAATACGGTAGATTGCACGAGCTACGCAGCGGTGCAGTTTACACTATCCCTAAAGGCTTGAAGCAAATTAACGAGCATTGCACCTCTTTTTATTTTAATAACTTATTACAACTCCGGACTTCTTCTTTTTATTTTTAATAACTTATTACAACTCCGGACTTCTTCTGTTATGGCAAAAGGAAGGAGGAGAAGAAGAAGAAGGAGTAGGAGGAGAAGAAGAAGAAGAAGAAGAAGAGGAAGAAGAAGAAGAAGAAGAGGAGGAGGAAGAATGAGAAGAGGAAACTCCGGACTTCTTCTTTTTTATTTTTAATAACTTATTACAACTCCGGACTTCTTCTGTTATGGCAAAAGGAAGGAGGAGAAGAAGAAGAAGGAGGAGGAGGAGAAGAAGAAGAAGAAGAGGAAGAAGAAGAAGAAGAAGAGGAGGAGGAAGAATGAGAAGAGGAAGAAGAAGGAGAAGAAGAAGAAGGAGGAGGAGGAGAAGAAGAAGAAGAGGAAGAAGAAGAAGAAGAAGAAGAGGAGAAGGAAGAATGAGAAGAGGAAGAGGAAGAAGAAGAAGAAGGAGGAGAAGGAGAAGGAGAAGGAGAAGAAGAAGGAGAGGATGAGGAGAAGAAGAAGAAGAAGAAGAGGAAGAAGAAGAAGAAGAAGAAGAAGAAGAAGAAGAAGAAGAAGAAGAAGAAGAAGAAGAAGAAGAAGAAGAGGAAGAGGAAGAAGAAGGAGAAGAAGAAGAAGAAGAAGAAGAAGAAGAAGAAGAAGAAGAAGAAGAAGAAGAAGAAGAAGAAGAAGAAGAAGAAGAAGAAGAAGAAGAAGAAGAAGAAGAAGAAGAAGAAGAAGAAGAAGAAGAAGAAGAAGAAGAAGAAGAAGAAGAAGAAGAAGAAGAAGAAGAGGAGGAGAAGAAGGAGGAGGAAGAAGAAGGAGAAGAAAGAATAAGAAGAGGAAGAAGAAGGAGAAGAAGAAGAAGGAGAAGGAGAAGGAGAAGAAGAATAAGAAGAGGAAGAGGAAGAAGAAGAATAAGGAGGAGAAGGAGAAGGAGAAGAAGAATAAGAAGAGGAAGAGGAAGAAGAAGAAGAAGGAGGAGAAGGAGAAGGAGAAGGAGAAGGAGAAGAAGAAGGAGGATGAGGAAGAAGAAGAAGAATAAGAAGAGGAAGAAGAAGAAGAAGAAGAAGGAGAAGAAGAAGCAGCAGAAGAAGAAGAGGAGAAGAAGGAGGAGGAAGAAGAAGGAGAAGAAGAAGAATAAGAAGGAGGAGAAGGAGAACGAGAAGGAGAAGAAGAAGAAGGAGAAGGAGAAGGAGAAGGAGAAGGAGAAGGAGAAGAAGAATAAGAAGAGGAAGAGGAAGAAGAAGAAGAAGGAGGAGAAGGAGAAGGAGAAGAAGAATAAGAAGAGGAAGAGGAAGAAGAAGAAGAAGGAGGAGAAGGAGAAGGAGAAGAAGAATAAGAAGAGGAAGAGGAATAAGAAGAAGGAGGAGAAGGAGAAGGAGAAGGAGAAGAAGAAGGAGGATGAGGAGAAGAAGAAGAAGAAGAAGAAGAAGAAGAAGAAGAAGAAGAAGAAGAAGAAGAAGAAGAAGAAGAAGAAGAAGAAGAAGAAGAAGAAGAAGAAGAAGAAGAAGAAGAAGAAGAAGAGGAAGAGGAAGAAGAAGGAGAAGAAGAAGAAGAAGAAGAGGAGAAGAAGGAGGAGGAAGAAGAAGGAGAAGAAGAAGAATAAGAAGAGGAAGAAGAAGGAGAAGAAGAAGAAGGAGAAGGAGAAGGAGAAGGAGAAGTAGAATAAGAAGAGGAAGAGGAAGAAGAAGGAGAAGAAGAAGAAGAAGAGGAGAAGAAGGAGGAGGAAGAAGAAGGAGAAGAAGAAGAATAAGAAGAGGAAGAAAAAAATAAAGCAGAAAATAAATAACTATATAAAAAAATTACTCAAAAATAAATAGAAGAAAATAAATAATGCAGAAAAGAAAAAACTAATATAAAGCAAAAATATTCACAAAGAAACTAAATACGGCAAAAAACTACTCAGAAATAAATAGAAGAAAAAAGCAGAAAAGAAATAACTATATAAAAAATTACTCAAAAATAAATAGAAGAAAATAAATAATGCAGAAAAGAAAAAACTAATATAAAGCAAAAATATTCACAAAGAAACTAAATACGGCAAAAAAACTACTCAGAAATAAATAGAAGAAAAATAAAGCAGAAAATAAATAACTATATAAAAAATTACTCAAAAATTAATAGAAGAAAATAAATAATACGGTAAAGAAAAAATTAAAAAAAATGTTGAGCGCTGCCCGGTGAGCCTACCAGTCCTAGGGTGTGCAAATGCAGCCCGTAAGGGCCAGAGGCTCACCGGCAGCAGCTTTAGTTAGGCCCGAAGCCTCGCTATTCGAGGAGTTCGAAAGGGCAGCCGCGATCGGGTTTATAAACCACCGTGGCTGCCCTTCGCCGCCGTGGGACTAAACATAGCGCATCATGGTGGCGTGCCAAGACGTTTAGTACCGGTTGTGGCACAAACCGGTATTAAAGCTTCTTTAGTACCGGTTGGTGCCACCAAACGGTACTAAAGGGCCTCGCTTCCGCCGCTTGGGCTGGCCAAAATTGGCCTTTAGTACCGGTTGGTGGCTCCAACCGTACTAAAGGCCAGTCCTATATATGGCACTTACAAAATTCAGTTATCGCCGCCACTTCGTTCCACGAATCGCGAGAGTCTCTCCGCCGACGACGACGCCATCATGCGCCGCCGTTCGTCGCCCTCGCCGCCCGCCGCCGCGTCGCCGCCCTTGCCGCCGCCGCCGTCGTCGTCGCCCCCACCGCGCCGTCTCGTCGTCGCCGTCCCGTCCCGCCGCCGCCGCCCGTCTCGTCGCCGTCCCGCCGCCGCCGCCGCCTCGTCGCCGCCCCGCCCCCGCCGCCCGCCGCCGCCGCCCCGCCGCCCCGCCCCCCCCCCACCCACACACACACACACACACACACACACACACGCATCCACACATACACACACACACACAAACACCACACACACACACACACACACACACACACACACACACACACACGTACACTACACATGTACGCACACACATATACAAACCCTACACACACACATATATTTTTACTTTTTTCTGTTTTCTAATGTTTTGATTAATTAGAACTATATCTATAGTTAATTTATTTTAAAATGTTAGAAATGTTATGTTAGATGAATTAGAAATATGTTAATGTTTATTTTAGTCAATGCTTAGTTGAACTAGTTGAATTAATATATAGAACTAGTTTTTTAGTAAATGCTTAGTTGAACTAGTTGAATTAATTAATATAATTACTAGTTTATTTTAGTAAATGCTTAGTTGAACTAGTTGAATTAATAGAATTTTTTCTGTTAATAGATTTTTTTCTGTTAATAGATTTTTTGGTGATATTATTATTGAATATGCATGTTTGGTGATATTATTGTTAATAGATTTTTTGGGTGATATTTAGATTGTGTAATTAATTTTGTTCATAGAATTTTAATGATTTTTTGTTCATAGTATTTAGAAAAAGGAAAAAAAAAAGTAGTTTATACATAGTTGAACTAGCTAGTTGATTTAATAAACTAATTTATTTTACTATATATAGAAGTAGTTTGTTTTTAGTAAGTACTAGTTATTTATTTATAGTAAGTGTTTAGTAGTTGAACTAGATAGTTGACTAATAAAACTAAATTATGAACGTAGGCCGGAAATGTCGTACTCATCGGACGACGATAACCGCCTCGGGGGAGTGCGACTGGTGCCACGACGACCGAGGTATGTGCGATGATTCATTGAGCTGGAGGAAGATCGACGCTTCAGCATTAAGCTCGAGGAGACTTGCGATGTTCATACGATGCATAACAACGACAATAGTTTTTTTCGTAATTGCTACGACTTCAACTATTTTAACGTGTATTTTCATCTTTTCAATTTGACTAGCTTATCCCATGCTTTGCAAGACGCCATGTCTTGGAGAGGATGGGTATTGAAGACCATGAAAATTTTGAAACCAAAAAAATTATCCTAAGTACCGAACATGATGTGGATTTTCAAGTAAAGCTGTACAATGCTCAGAGTGTAACCCATTTTGGTTGCAAAAATTGGGATGCATTTTGCAAGATGTATGGTCTTGATGAGGGTATGCTTGTCACCATGGATCTTGGTGATCCTACAATCGAGCAAGAGACACCTACGATTTGGGTCTTTGTGGATACACCTCCAGTTCTTCCCTCATGTGAGCTAAACATAGTTATTAAGTAATTTATATTGTTTATTTCAAAATATAATGTTGACAGCTTATCTCCATTGACAGCTTATTTTCATGCTTCAAAGAATGTGCGGAAGATGGTAGACAGAACGTACTACACCGAAGGCTGTCAATTAACTTATCAGGAGAAACGACATCTGGTCGGATTTTGTAGAGATCTTGAGAATTACAATATCTACAATCAAACTCCTCAACATTATGGTCAATATGTGCCACTAGTGCACGTGTTGAACTACAGTAACTACCATGGAGATACCTTGGTAAGATTATTTTTTACTATTACAACATCCGTGCATCTTTTTGCACACTTCTAAAACTAGTACATCATTGCTAACTACGAAGTTATTACTATGTTTTTCAACAGATAATCCCGAATGATTGTGTGCCTCATCTGATGTATACGCGTGGTAGCCTTCATGTTTTGAACATACTACCAGGTCGTCCTACGAATCTCAACTGTCCATACCGGGTTTCTAAAAGAAGTGGAGACATAACAATCAAAGAATGGAGAAAATGTATGGACAGTCGTAAGGAGCTTCTTGGAAGCAATAAGCAGCGAAATGCAAGAATTGGAGACAGGATGATCGCCATTCTTCATAACGGAGAGTCAGGGTGTATATTGTTTTATGTTATTTTACCTTAAGGGTGTTTAGGTCCTACCTGATACTGATGATCATGTGCTAAGAACAATTATGTAGGGTTGGGTTCGATGACTATATATGAGGATGATGATCGTATGACTTATTATTAATAACGAGTAGAAGTTGTATGATGATGCATGATTAGTAGGACTTGTTATTATATATATATGATGATGTAATGATGCAAAAGCATGCATGAGATATGTTATATGAACATAGCAGCAGTGTTGATAAACAAAGCATGCATGATGTATATATGATGCATAACGTGTACAATGTGTAGTATCGTAAAATACCAGCAAACGAAAAAGAATTAAAATGGAAACACAAAATTAAATGAAAAAGAAATCATAAAACTAAAAACCCACCAAACCTTATAGTACCGGTTGGTGTTACCAACCAGTACTAAAGGGCTCCAGGCCCCCGGAGCTGGCTAGTGCCACGTGGTTGCCCTTTAGCACCGGTTCGTGCTGAACCGGTACTAAAGGGGGGGGGGCCTTTAGTGACCACAAATTAGTGCCGGTTATGTAACCGGCACTATAGGTCCTTATGAACCGGTGCTAATGCCCTGTTCTGCACTAGTGTTAGGGCAGTTAAATATCTCCTACATGATATGCAACTGCAACGTCACTTCCTATTATAAATGAATGTCTTCAACCCGACTGTAACTTCATGGTAGGACGAAACTGTTTGTTGGGAGGATAGTTGTATATGTTCTACTAGATACGCAATTGCACACTATCGCAGGAATGCGTAGCAGTGGCGGCATCAAAAGCCTAGCAATGACGGTTAAGGCTCTCAGAGGCGCCTGCCACTGGCAACATGGCATTAGTGGCGGGCGCTCCACCTGCCACAAATGACTATAACAGTGGCGGGCGTTACAAACAGCCCGCCATCGACCTCGATCTTGTAGCAGTGGCAGGCATTACAATTAATGGTGGGCAAAAATATGTGTCAGTACTGGCATTTGTTTTGTAGTGGCGGGTATAAATTTATTCTGCACACCACTTTTAGCTATTTATAGTTTCTTTTTTAAAAATAAACCACAATACATTGTTCAGTATACAATCATCACAATACAAAGAAAATACACCACAATACGCAACATAGTATGCAATCATCACAATACAAAGAAAATACACTAAAATGACATCATCCACTACAGAGACGCCTAGACTTGCAGTGGCGGCAGCGTTGATCTGGTGGTCATGGACGACTACGTCGGCAACTGTACGACCACCGGCAACAGAACGACCCAACCTCTTCAGCGATTAACTCGTGCCGCGCTCACCTCATGTCGACGGCTGTAGTCTAAATTTGCGCCAGCGACTGTCCTTGTTGTTCCGAACCTGTCCATGTCCGATGGCTGTCTGAGCCTGTCGAAGTGGAGGGTCGGTCTCCGGTGAGGTAGAGTAGGACATGGGACACAACCCGGCAAAAGAAACTCGAGTCGGCGCCATCTCCCATGGCCTACTCTTTCTCGTCGGAGCTCGTGCCCTCCTGTCGTCGGTGGATGTGAGGTCGATGATTGATCCATGATGGTGGAGCCGGCCGCGTCCAACACGACATGATTTCGGCGCCAAGGGCTGCCGAGCACGATACGAGGCACCGAAGAGTGCGAGTCTGCCCCCTGGCGTCTGGCACGAGGGCTGCCGCGCGGGCTTCCGTGCCCATTGCCTAACACGGTGGATGCGCCACACCATATTTGTATCAGACGTTAAGCGGGTGTGCATCTCTTTCTCAGTGCGCCAACAAAGTGGTTCCGTATCCTCCACGGCGTTCGGACGCCAGACGGACTGCACTGCCTCTGCTAAGGCAGCGGCGACTGCCCTCGGGCGGGATCCATGCTCCATTGTGGCAGACGCAATGGATTCCCGCCAGATGGATTTCGACCGCTGTCGGGCGGACTCCTTCGGTAGTGGAGAAGCGCAAGGCAGTCGACCATCTCCTCCTTGGGGCCGTGTGGGACGATCTCTGGTTCAACGGCTCGAAATGGTGGGAGATCCGCAAATGGTGCTTGTGGGTGGACGGGAGTGTCATAGCAAGGAGTAGAGTGGAGTTGAACGGCGCTTGGGTTTCGCTCGGAGTGCGGATAGGGTCCAATTTATGTGGGGTCGGGTGGGCCGCACTCGGCCGGATCCAACCTGGCGGGTGTGTCCGGGCGCCTCTGGGCTTCCACATATCCGTCCGAGATATGGGCTGGATATGGGGAGTGCGGTCATGTCTAGACGTTTGGGCCGGGTTTGACAGATCCTGTTGGGTGGCAATTTTGGGTCCTAGTACTGACTGGGAAGCTCGCCCTGGCGTTTGTGGCAGATACGAGGCGTCCGGTGTAGATGCTCTTAATAAACCTGGACATGTGCCTACTACGTCTTGCATCTTGCATTTGCATGCGTTCTTTCTGAGTCGCATCCAATATTCAATGCTCTTACAAAAGCATTGTTTATTATCTTCCCTGCATCCCAAATTTGCATTGCAACTTCGCAAAATCCAACTCACAAGTTTCAAGGAGATGCAAACCGCAAAACTACAGGAGCAACGACACGCAACATTTACCCGAACGAAATAACATTTTCATGTGCGAGGCTGTGAATAATGGAGCCACCACCAGAAGTTTAATGGGAACAACAATGAAAATAAAATGTTAGCATCATATTTTGTACTGCTATTTCAAGTATGCATCCATTTATAAATATCTCTGGAAATATCTTATTCTCTCCACAAGGCAATGTTTCATCCATATTATTAATAACAGTTTCGCAAAGTCCCCTTTATTCTCTATCCATGACTGACCCCTAACCTTGACATCAATCTTAAGTTCAGACCCATCCAGGTTCAAGCTCCCAGGGTTCGCGGCGCGGTGGCACCGAAGCACGGGGTGTTTGCCCTGCATGCATAGTTCGATGTCAAATGAAGGTTTTTCCTTGAAAGCGTAGTTCAATGTTAAATGAGATAAAACACTCTAGGTTTCACAACACTATACACTGAAAATTCATAAACCTCTTATAGATATGAACAAACTTTTAAAAAAAAACCATGACTACTTTCTCCATCTGTATCCTCAGCTTCTACAGAGTAGCACCTAGTCCTAGTGAACACTAATACTACCAAAGTATGAAAGTCCAAGTTGCGTGAACCTTGGGAGACCACATAATATAATTCTACGATGAACAGGCAGAAACAAGCTCTAAAAGATAGTAATAATTGGTACCATTTGTTATCTCGGAGCCAAGTATAACATAACACTAAGATGAACATGTGTACTGCATGATGTGTATTTCACGTAGTCTGGGCTTATGTAAATTGAGTTTGGTAAGATCTTAGCTTACTAATTTGTATAACATGATAAAAACATGGGCCTTTGATTGGACTTAGCTAACATCAGTATACATTAGTGCTGAGATAAATACAGCAACAAACCAACATAATCTGTGGAAGAAACCAAATTTAAATGGACAATGAATCACAAGTGCAGATTTAGAACACTGTATATCACCCCTATAAGAAAAACAATACTTTGTGTGATCTGAAAAGTGAAAAGATCTCGCTTTCCCGCAAAGAATATCAACAATTATTGTCCCATGATTTTCCATTTTTGCCCTAAATCAAACTGCGTGAACACCAAGCAAAGGCAAATAATGCTTTTACATACAAAGATCACAAACTCTTACATAGTTTTCTCTTAAAATACTATTTTTCATAGTAGGAAAAATAGCCCATTTAATTACTTCAACGGTGTAAACTATATGTTCTAATATACCTCGCTATCACTCATTGCACCATATGGACATTCATGGTGGAACATCCAGGGTCTGGTAGCTCTAGCGGTGTGTAAAGATAACTTGATCTCTTTGTAATGCCCAATGTCGAACCACGGAGGATCAACCTGGAGGAAAAAGACAACTTGACTTTTGTGTGCCAACAAGTAGCATTTGAGCCCGCATTTTCATTTGCATAATTAAAATTTTCCATTGGAATTTAGTCTATAGAAAAAATGTTTCCATCACGATGCATTATATGCCTCTAAAAGATGCATGTGAGGTGAGTGTTGAAATATACTAGCCAACATTGTTCACACACTTAAGTAAATTTATTATGTACTTTGCATTCAATATTGTATCAAGCAAGGAGGACTTGAATTAAGAACCGGTCAATGTACTAATAGCCTGCATTGATCCCATGACTAAGCTTACCTAGGCTTGAGGAGATCCTAGACATGACAGGTGTCTGGAAATATGTTGCCCAAACTTCTTTCTCAACTTCCATAATAAATTTTTTGGGAACTGGAAATATGATGCACTGGACATTGATCCCATGACTAAACTTCTTTCTCAACTTCTGGGAACTAGTTAACATCGTGAATTTAGTAGGGGGAATAACCATTGGAAGATTGTACACATATCTCTTAAGCCACGAGTTTTGGCTTATGTTGATGCATATAATAAGATTTCCCATAATTTCACATTATTGACATGGGTGTCTCCAAGACTCCTATTATGAATTGATTTATTTATATGAATTATATATGTTGAAATAAATAAAATACAAATCCAACATGTTTGCTTGAATCCATCAAAAATTAGGTTGCCAAAGTCAGAGTGATTTTGCTTCCCGTCAGGGAGGCTGACATGTGAGTCACTATCTTCACTATAATTGTAACACGAAAGCTTGGTGAAATCCATTTAATTTATCAAGTCACCATATGGTGGCATATGTTGTCATGTAATACATAGGACTTGGTGATATCCTAGTGGTGGAATTACAATGACACATCTACACCGACTACACATGAAGTCGAACATTGTTTTCAGGGAGCTAGTCAGAATGAAAATAGGTTCCTAGCTAAAGTTGTCTCACCCCACTTGAAAACTACAGGGCGTGCGCTACAGCTTTGACCCAATGGCCTCCGTTTGCTGGATCGGAATAGTTGAGAACAAAGTTTCGAGACAATAACTCCCTCCGAAACACAGGTTACACCTTTGATCGTACCGTGCTATCCAAGGAGCAACTCTTCTTACTATGTGAAAAGGAAAGGTGCTAAGTTGTAATCCCATTCTAAGGATTCCCGTGGTTTCGGGGAATCTAGTTATAGGAGAACCAGGAAGGGATCTTGATGGAGGCGATTAGCTTCGTAGGGTCAATAAGTACACGTTAAGTCACCATATTGGGCACACTTGATTATATTAAGGACTCCAAGATAGCCATGAGGTGGATTTTAGTGGCACATCTTTATGGATGTGGGTTCGACTCACGGGAGGAATTTAATTTCACAATGGCGATTATTTGGGTTTACACCATGAAAAGTCACGACATGGAGAACATTCAATTATGAAATACCGATGACTTAGGGCCCGTTCTGATCTCCTCTAGCTTCCCAAAACTTCAGAAATTCAACTTTTCAAAGTAGCTTCTCACTCCAAGCAGCGATAAAAAATCTGTTCCGCTCGGTTTGCAGCTTCTCGCGGCACTGCAGCCCAGCTAGAAGGGTTGTGGCCTGTTCGAGCTAGTTGGGCTGACTAGAGGCAACCCAAATCGGCCTTGTACAGGAGCAGTGAGGGAGCACGAGCGAGGGAACGAGGAGCAATCAAACAGATCGAGCGTACCGGTTCGACTCGTATGACTTGGCTGTGGCAGTTCACTTGTAATTTCGGCCAACTTCAGCTTTCCGGATCGGTGGAGCTGGGCCGAGTCTGCTTCATGATTTTGCACTGTGGTCGATCCTAGCTTCCTGGAGCTAGCTTCTCGCTGCTATTTCGTCCAGGAATTTGTGAAGCGAGGAGCGGGACAAGATCAGAAGAGGCCCTTAGTGTAGTAAAATTACAATGGCACATATTCACTTTCTTGGGTTAGACTTTTGATGTAGACTATTAATTTTTCATTGACAATTATTAGGGATGCCGTCTCCCCTTGACATAAAAGAGTAACTCGTTCCTCCTCGCAGGCACATGCCATAATGTAATACTCATTGGGTTTAGAGTAGGCAATACACCATATGTGACCATAGATGATCCACTAGGCAGTTCTGGCTTGGCCTCCTATTTGACAAATATGAGTAATATTCAAGGTCAAGGATTACCTAACCACCAACTATATTAATATAAATACGGGAGGATATAAGTTCACTTTATAGTCTCTTGGCGAACAAGTGGACACAACAATAATAGTTAACATAAGTAATGAACTCATGACCACTGACAGCTAGACCCAGATCGTGAGAAGAAGGTTACACATTAGAGCATAGAACCGATATCAAATACTAAATAATGAATTAAATGAACCATGTCGGGGAAAAAATTGCTTGAAAAATAACTTCAATGACCAATCATCGACAACTATTTTCTCCTTGTCCTCTGGCCTTTGTGACGTAGACCACATGGACCACACGGCTTGTCCATAAAGTGGTAGTCCAACTAAAGCCGAATGCCGATGTAGGATGAGGATTTGATTTACATGTAGCATAGTTGATGTATGTTGAATCTCAACAAATTATCTTGTTATGTCTACTTTTTTTATTCCTATCCGAAATGTGGCTATAATAGATAAGACATGTCCATTATTTCCCCTTAAATAAGTCTACTTAGATAATGATGCAACTATTCCAAATCACAATTCTAACTCAGATGTGAAGCATATCGAATTAATAGTGCTGATTAGGGTACTATGGGTTTGGTGAAGGAAAATACAACAAGAAAGGGAGGAGATAGCATGTTATGCACACTCATACTTTGTTAGCATTATCATACAAGATTCATTCTATTATCAACTAGTATGAGAGATCTTGTCCATGTGTTATGATTAACCATGCTCGAGTCTCAGTCCCTTGGTAACAATAGGAAGTAAGTAGAGCAACATGTTGGGCGTTCTCATGTTGCCCTATGAGCCTCCTCCGTTTCCATATTATCTCACTATACAACTAGATGAAAGTACAACACAATGTTGGTTGTTTCCATATTCGCCTATTATCCTCTCCATTTACACCTTGCCTCACTAGACCATTATAGATTCTATTCTGGTAAAATATTCCCATATGGTTATGACTACCCTTCCACTAGAATATGCGTCGAAGAGAAGTGAATAGTGTTTTGTGGGGTGTTTTGTGTTTTGTGTTCTCAGTCACAACATGGGGAACATTCAATTGGAAAATACCGATGACTTTGTGCGGTAAAATTGCAATGGCGCATATTCCCTGTCTTGGGTTAGACTTTTTATGTAGGTGGTTAATTTTTTATTGTCAATTATGAGGCATGGCATCACCCCTTGACACAAAAGAGTGACTCATTCCTCCCCGCAGGCACATGTCATTCTGCAATACTCATTGGGTTTAGAATAGACAATACACCATATGTGACCATAGATGATGCGCCAGACAGATCCAGCTTGACCTCCTATTTGACAAATATGAGTAATATCCAAGGTTGATGACTACCTCAGTGCCAACTATATAAATATAAATATGGGAGTATCTTAGTTAACTTTATAGTCTCTTGTCGAACAAGTGGGCACAACAATAATAGTTAACATAAGTAATGAACTCATGAACACCAAGAGCTAGACCCAAAATGTGAGAAGAAGGTTACATACTAGAGCATTGAACCGATATCAAATACTAAACAATGAAATAAACAAACCATGTGAGAAAACAAATTTCTTGACAAAGAACCTCAATGTCCAGCCATCGAAAACTATTTGCTCCTTGTCCTCCCGCCTTTGCAACATAGATTACATGGAGCACATGGCTTGTCCATAAAGTGGTAGTCCAACTAAAGCCCAATGCCCATGTAGGATGTGGATTTGATTCACATGTAGGATAGTTGATGTATGTGGAATCCTCAATTCAAATCTCAATAAATTATCAGGTTGTGTCTACTTTTTGTATTCTTCTCCGGAATGTGGCTATAATAGATAAGACACCTCCATTATTTCCCCTTGAACAAGTCTATCTAGACAATGATATAAATGTCTCTCAATAACTATTCTTTCTCAGATGAGAAGCATATCCAAATGATAGTGTTGATCTGGGTACTATGGGGTTGGTGAAGGAAACTCGAACAAGAAAGGGAGGGGATGGCATGCTATGCACACTCATACTTTGTTAGCATTTTCATACAAGATTCACTCCATTTTCATCTTGTATGAGATATCTTGTCCATGTGTTATGATTAACCTTTCACTAGTCTCGGTCTCTTCGTACCAATAGGAAGTAGGTAGAGCAACATGTTGGGTGTTCTCGTGTTGCCCTATGAGCCTCCTCCATTTCCATATTGACTCACTAGACAACTTGATGCAACTATAACACAATGTTGGATGCTTTCATGTCCGACTATTGTCCTCTCCATTTACACCTTGCCTCACTAGACCATTATATATTCTATACAAATATCCACATAAGGTTATGATTACCCTCCAACTAGAATATGCATCAAAGAGAAGTAAATAGAACATACATACATATACAATAATTTAGGAGAAATCCAGTTGGCATGTGAAGTCATCCTTCATATGTAAGGATGCGGGTCCTCTGACATCTTGTGTGGCTTCATAACCACAGTTAACATACATGCAATAAGTAACTTCCATATCGTTCGTATTCCTATTAGCCATGTTTCTCTCCCTTTTTTGGTCATGAGGTCATTTCAGACCCAAACATGCATGTTGACCTTCTCTCATACTACCCATGGTGTTAACACACATGATTAACAACTTAGAAAATATGTTATCTCATGATCCAACACACTTCTTGACCTACTGTCATTTCACATGACCAGAGACCTAGCTGCACCGTTGATGTTTCACAAAGCTTTACCGAATGAACAACTGCTTGTTCAAACAATCCACATATCAAAACCATCACGGGAAATGAATAGAAAAAGCCATTTCCAGTTGACACATTGATCATGAAGCAGTATACCAAGTCCTTCCCTCAAGTTTAGCTATAGCATCAGTCAATCAACAAAAAATAGGAAGCGATAAATTCAAAAGTTCCACATAAGCTTTACAATCGTCCTTGGGATAAGGATATTGTTTTGATAATTTCTGATAGGGCTACACTTTGGGCCAAGAGTTATTTTTGCTCACCCAAGCGGGATTTGAGTAGCCTCCAACCATTGTGAATATTAAAGCTCATGTTGTGCCATAGGCGGCTACTCTTGCTCCGCATGTGACTACTCCTTCTTGAGCTACTCATGCTCAGTCGGCAGCTCATTCAGATCAAAATTGTGGTTATTGATCATGGAGACCTGAACCCCTCGAGGTGCCATTTCCCCTGCTTCCAAGCTCCCCAGTCCTTCACTCTCGACCCCACCTAAAGAGAACCTGTTAGGGTTGAAAGATATGTCTTTGTGCACATAAAAACACTAAAAATTCTGAACAAAACAAATGTGCACCACACTAGAGTTCTCGCCTAGTTATCGATCAAAAGTGGTGGGTCAAAAAACCGGTTAACAGTGCTACTTAGCACTAATGGCCGGCGGGATTGTTGTGAATCTTACTATAACTAAAATTCTATGTGGAATGTGGCATGGGTGCCAACTGCATGAAATCATTGAATTTGTCCGAGAGAAGAAACACAGTGGTCCAACTTCCTTTGCAACCTAGATGATGACGGTGTTCAGTTCTGCCTCAGTCCTTGCACCATACGGGTCAGTATCGGCCAATGGTGCAGCATGGTGGAGGCCTTGTCCGTCCGGCTTCTTGGCTGCTATTCTTGAAGCCACCCCCATCGTTGTTTTCTATATTCGGATCCCCAACTCTATGGCTTCTCCAAACATCACATGATGTAGCACACTGAGGAAAAGTAGGTTCGAGTAGCGGAGACAACACATTGTTGGCAGGTGCCGGATTTGGACTAGCCATGGCCTGATTTTCTTTTCTGATTTATTCACCATTGGCGGGCTTGTGCCTATAAGTGGCTTGTTTCTCCTCCACTAAGAAAAGACTACTAATGGGAGTTGAACCCATCACTGCTGGGTGTTTCTGGACCTTCACCAGTTAGGCTTTATGGAGTAGTCTGGAATATAAAAATGTAGAGAGAGAGAGACATAGAGAGAGAGAGAGCATGAGAATTGGGGCTATATGTAGGGAGAATAACCATTTAGTATGTACCAGTTTTGAGGTGGAACAACAGACCTTGACATGCCTTGAAGGCACATGAACTTCTAATTTCAACATACCAAAAACTAATATGATTCCTTAAAACATACTGACCAAAATACATTCCATATCTCTCAAGATTTACACATAATATATTTGTAAAAGTTATTTCTTGTTAATAATTAGAGAGCAAGGCAACATTTAAATATATGTGTTCCCCATAAAGTAGCTAATGTCTTGTCTCTCTCTTTGTGACTTTGTTTCTTTGGAAATGATCCATTTATGGTGGCTGATTCCTGTGTGCGCTCGTTCCCCCCGGAGCTATTCATATTTTCTGAAATTTGCATTATTCTTCAAGTTGGCACCTATATGTGTCACACTCTTAGCGTCGTCATCACATGTGACAAGACTTCTTTCGATGTCGCTTGAACACTAGCAAGTGTATTTGCCTTGAAAAAAAGAAGAGCTAATGTCCTCGCTTCCTATAGATAGAGGAGACTGTATGATTTGGATAAGACCGCCTTTGTAGAAAGGCAAATGTAGCAGAAAGGCTCCAGCGCAAAAAAAGTACCAATGGAAGCACACGTATAAATACCTAGTGGCGGGCCCAACATGAAAAGAAATGCTAAGGGCGATTATAGGCGACCGACAAGTAGTAAGTCGATTGGTCTTGGTGATGACACTATAAACTCCTACATTGATTGGTCTTGGTGCTTCCACTCCTTTGCGCGACGATGGGAGAGAAGGCGTGGCGTAAATCGACAGCTCAAGTGAACAAGGCGACCAAGGATCGTTAAGATTAGAACCTTCAAAGTCCCTGATAGATGGAAATGCTTCAAGGGAGATAGCTAATCTCTCAACCAAATTAACAAGGAGCCTTGAACTTGACAACAAAAGGAACTAATAGATCTCATGTTTGAGGATCAGGATTCCAGACCGACCGAGGCCTACTCGGTGGTCGGTGGTTGAAAGGCATGCTCACTCCAAAGAAATCAACATCAACGTGTTTGCTAGGGCTATGCAACATACATGGGACTCTACTAGGAAGCCCAAATAAGTCACATCAGAAATAATATCTTCTTCTTTAGATTCCATAACAAAGGAGTCTAGAAGCACACTCTATATAATTGAATGTGGCAATTTGGTTTTAATGTGATAGTTTTGAAGGATTATGATGAAAAAACTAGGTCATCAAAGATAATGTTTTGTATGACGGAGCCATGGGTGATAATTACAGATCCTCCCCTATATAAATGATCATATACTTTTGGGAATGCTCTTCGGAATTGTCTTGGTGGCGTGGTAAAGAGTGATGTTAAGAAGGATGGATTTATGGGGGAACCATCTCAGATTTAGAGCTAGAATTTTCATATTTCTTTCACTAGTCTGAGGCTTCTTTCTCCACTCTTCACAGAAAAGATGAGGGACCTTGTTTGATTTTCAATTTGAGAAGATACCCCTCTTTTGGATTGACTACGACAGACTAGCACATGTTGACGGTTGATTTGAACCACAAAATGATTCCTCACCCCAGTTGGGTGAATGGTTGAGGGCATAACTTGGACATGGCTCCTCGCATACAAAAACAAAGTAGAGGCCGGTGAAAGAAAGCAGGAACTTTAGTTTTGGGAGCACTAGGTCAAGCAAGGGCGTCTATGGGCGCAAGGGTCATGTAGCGTTGCATGTCCGTCCATTTACGTGCAGGTCATACAATGATTATACACCCTCTGTGGACTCTCTCTCTCTACGAGGATCCTCGAGATGGTCTTGTAGAGGGTCACTGTCTAAGATGAAGTGCAGGGAGGACCAATGCAGCCAAGATCTGTGACATGATTGTGAACTAAGGGATGATTTAAATCTAAAAAGAAGTGGGACCTGAGAAAGGATCATGAAAGGAAGCAAGACATAAAAAAATCTACATGGGAAAGGGTGCAAGGCCATTGGGAAAGATGACCCATCTACCTCAGAGCAACGCAGACGAGGCACTTTTGTTCATAAGACGAGGCAAGGTGATGGTGACCACCAAAGGCGTCACAATGATTATCACCTAAAGCTACTGGATAGGAAGAGAGATTGAAGAAAATTTGTGTAGCTAAGGGAGGCTCCGAGAGACAGGATCCTAATAATACATTTATCTGTTACAATGATACCTCAACAAAGAATTCTTTTAATCACAACAACTAGGAGATTACTGGAGGAGTTTCACACAAATGGAGCGCATTAGGGAGAGTGTATCCAATAATAGTGTTTCAAAACTTTGTTTTAGTAGCAACCTGTACACTTGGGACAATAAGAGGGAGCGGGATGAGATCCTTTATGTACATGTGGACAGGGGTCCATGCAATGATGAATTCGTGCATTCATGGTAGGATACACCCATTGAACATGTTGTCATGGAGGACCAGACCATGGTTTGCTCGTTAATAGAGCGCTAGAAAACCTAGTCATTACCAAAAGTAAGAAGAGGGCATTAACATTTGAGGAGAGGTGGATGCCCATGGAGGCGTGATAGTGTGCATGTGATAACAATTCCGGCCAGAGTGAGCTCTACAGGAAGCGTAACAATGTCACCAATGATATGAAATATTGAAGTGGCTCTGTATTTTGTCTTGTATGTTGTGAGATTACTAGGCACAAGGTCCAACTTCGATTGAAAGGGTAGATCATTGGGATCCAGACATCCTCGCTGAAGACTAGCGAGATTGAAGCGTAGCTTCATGTGGTTCGTGCACAGGAACAAATAATGTGTATGCAATGTTCCTCACTGGAATTTCTCAAGGAAGTCGATCAAAACATGAGGGCGGATGGCACGAGTTGTCCTATTGACAATGAGATGGGGAAGATTTCGTCCGATTTCTATGCTTAGTTGTTTTCTTCAGAAGCCTCTGCTGATGCTGACAACATCTTAGCTCACATCCGACCCTGTGTGACTAGTGATATGGAGGAGAGGGTGAATACAGACGTGATGGATGAAGAAATTGAGAATGCACTATTCTAAATTTGACTGGAGCGCAGGGGCTAGACAACCTCTCACTTATGTTTACCAATTTCACTAGTTATTTCTAAAAAATGATGTACGCATAGTAATAGATGATTCTTTTAATGGAGTTATTTCACCAAACTTTAGTGATATGGTTCTAGTCCTAATCCCCAAAACTACCTAAATGGAGATACTTCCTCAAATGGGATCAATCAACTTATTGAACACGCTCAGTTAGATTGCTTCAAAGGCCTAGCAAAGGGATTGAAGGTTGTCCTATCCATAATGATCACGCAGGAGCAAAGTATGTTCATTCAAGAAATAGAAAAATCCAATGTTCGCAATTAAACTATACATGATGAAGGCCTATAAGAGGGTGGTTTAGATTTTCCTCGATCTGATGATGAGGGCACTTGGTTTCTTAGATAGGTTGATCTTGATGATTATGATGTGTGGTACCCCGGCCAGGTTTCCTATCAAATTGAAAGGAGTGTGTTATGTATTTTTTTTATACTATGAAGAGGGCTCTGGCAAGGAGACCCATGGTCTCCCTATTATTTTTATTTTCTATGTTGCGAGTTTTTTGGCCTTTCTCATGAGTGCTCAAAGATAAAGAGATCAATGGTATATCTTTTGGGAGCACTAACCCCCATGTAGCCCATCTTATTTCTGCAGATGATAGTATAGTATTTCTTCAACCGTCAAATGGCAACTTTGTAACCTTAAATATATCCTCTTTGACTACGAGTGGGCCTCGGGACAAATGGGAAATTTTCAAAAAGCCTCAACATTCTTTGGGAAGTGAGGCAAATAGGAGGACTAAGTTGTTGTAAATATCTTTGCACAGATCCTAAGGCATTGAGCGAGCATTATTTGGGGCTCCCAACCATGGTGGGTAGGTCAAAGGAAGGAAATTTTAAACATCTTAAAGAAATCTCAAATGGCAAAGTGGTTGGATAGGAAGGACAAGGTATCTCGAAGGCGGGAAAGGAGGTGCTAGTAGAATCAGTGCTTCAAGCAACACCTACTTACACCATGAGTTGCTTCAACTCCCCAGAGAAAATGTGTCAGAACTTAACTATGTGACAGTATGTAAAACCGTGAGTACCCATAGTAGGGAGGTGAACTTGTAGGGATCCACGACAAGGGAGTTCACACAAAGGTTTTTACCTAGGTTCGGGCCCTCGGTGAGAGGTAATGCCCAACATCCGGTATCTGATTTTTATTCATGGTGGAGCACCTTGTGCGAGGGGTTTAGAGTGGAGATGAAGTATAATGCTACAGAGAGTATAGTCTATGAGAGTATATGTGAATGGCAACCCCGAGCCCCTCCTTATATAGGTGGCAAGGGCTAGGTTTACAAGGAGTCCATCAGATCTCATACCACTGCCATCTTAGCTTGCCTGCCAAGATGCTCTCATAGTCCTTATCTGGGCTCCTGAGCTGCCCTACTGCACTGATCCTCCACTTGGCCTCTTGGGCCCTATGGCAGGCCTGCTACCAGGCTTCCCACCCAGAAGACACCCCTAGCGTATTGCACCTTTAGTAGCCCCCTAGCGTGCCTGGAGTTGGAGTTATGCTTAGCTTTAGGATGGAGAATCCAGGAGGCCTCCTTTTGTCTTTTTGGCTATTTAGAGAAGGCACTTGTGACATTGCGGCTAGTCTTATTCAACATAGGTAGTCCACCCACCCCTCCATTTAATCTATTTTGATCATATACATTCTAAACCATCATCGTCCGCTCTTTTGCAACTATAAGCTGTTGTCGCAGAGCTAAAAAATTATGGCTCATGTGGTGGATGTGCAGTTGCACGCTTATTCAGTAACGTCGATGCTTGGAGAAACAAATTTATCGTCTTCATGTTTGATAATGTTGATACGTTACTGATGTTCCAAGCTCACTCATGTGTATGTACATAAAAATGGAGATGAGGTGTGCAATGTTAACTAATACTGTTGAAAGGCCGACCATCGATCATCGCGGTACTGGAAGCCCGGGTGTTCAGTGCTGGAAGCTGATAACTTGGTGCAACAATGCTATTGGTCAGTGAACTTTTCATTGCTACAAGGTGGTTGAAAATGGTGCACCAGTGCTACAAAGTTGGGGTTACCTCATGTTGCAATGTTCTGTTTAGTGTTGTAAGGTTGATCACTAGTGTGCTTTTCACTAGCCTATCATGGCCACCATTGTCGCCTCCATGTTGGTCTATTGCTGAGAATCATGGGTGTATGTTGCGAAGGGTGGGTAGAGGATACGAGAGGAACAACTAAGTTGGTGGTTGAATGGGTAGTGATGTGTGACCCAATTGAATGACTCACGGTTGGGCGTTACCTAGGAAGAGCTGGCAGATGCATGCTGATGATCCATCGGTTCATGCCTATATACATTGTGTTTTTTCACTGATTTGTTGCAGCTAATGAGTATGTGTTGTATATCTACAATTTTTTGTATAGACATGCTCGCATGTTGCTACGTTTTTATGAGGTCTCAAAAGAAAATTGAATTATATTCAACAGGCTGGTTTCAGGGGGAAATCAGTCAGCTCGCTCTAGCGCCAGATGCCCCTTCACTGGTGGAAAAAAGGCCTTTGGTCGCGGTTCGCAACTGCCATTAGTCGCGGCTGCGCAACCGCGACCAGCAAAGCGCGACTAAAGCCCACCACCTTTAGTCGCGGCTGCTTAAGAACCGCGACTAAAGGCCCGTCCACGTGGGCGCCAGGCGGCCGTCGGGGCGGAGGACCTTTAGTCGCGGTTCTTCTGGCCAACCGCGACTAAAGGCACCGCAGGTTTAGGGTTTTAGCCCCACCCCCTAAACCTGTTTTCTGTTTAATTTGTATTGTTTTATTTCTTTTGTGCTTTATTTTAATTTTGAAGGAGTTTCATATATTCTACGGTACTACATACATGCATATGAATGTACAATTTCAAATAAATTTGAAATTAGAACCAAAAAAATTCAAGAGGAATATACAATATATATTCAATATCATCGGATGACCATATACAATTTTGAACAAGTTTCCATACATGATTTAATCCATATAAAGTTCTACGTCCTCGTGATAGTGTTCTCCTTTAGGATGGAGGACTTCCTGCAGAACCATCCAGCTAGTTCCTCTTGAAGTGGTCGGAAGCGAGCTTCGACTAAGCATCCACCGGAGGTTATTCCTCTTAGCATTGGTATCACTCGAATCAACCCGCCAGAGGTGTATCTCGGATCATCTCACGAACATAGTATGCACATAGATTGGTCAACGGTGGCTGAATATCCCCATCTTAGTCTTTACCCTTTTGAATTCTAGCTCTTTTTGAATTCACCGACCTTTGTATCTACGAACCGTCTCCAAACCCTACGAGGCAAAGAAAATTAAATGAACAAGAGAGTTATTAGTTACTTGATATTAGGAAATGAACGAAATAGGCCGATCGATATAGAGCGCAAATGAATGAAAATAATTACTTCGCAGCATTTTTCTCGATGTCGGCCCAAAGCTTTGGATCCTTATCCGAGAGTCGTGGGCGAGACATTCGAGGTGTTAACTTTAATTACTAGCAGAATCCAAAGGAACTGCGGACACGATACATGCACAAGACGTCATGCATAACTCATCGATTAGCCGCCACATACCATGCATGGAGTAAACAAAGAGAATGTGCTCAAGATGAAACACTCACCCAAAATGGTAAGGAAATAGAATATCACTTTTGAGTTCCTGCTTTGTAAGAAACTGCCACAGTCTGCCTCCACGTCGGCGGGGTAATGCTTCAACACAATATCATTAACGATGTGTGGGTCAATGAACCCAACATCATGGATGTTCCTTACTCGCATTCCTTAATCTTCATTCTCGCATGTATAATAGAGGACACAACAATATAGTTAGGACATATATATAGTGCAGGCAATATGAACGAGATGGGGTAGAAATTAATAAATCACTTACGTAACGTAGCAACCGATGATAGATTTGTCGAGCTCAGCAGATTGAAAAGCTGGAACAATTCACTCAGTTCAACTTGTACATAGTAATGTTTGAAGTGATGCTCATGTCTAACTTCCGCATAAATATATTCTTTGGCGTTTTATTTTTATGTAACCCTTGTACCAATTCAGCAGACGTTTCATTTGGTCGTAGATCCTTTTCTCGCAGCAGGCTCGACGAGAGGCCCATTCTTGACATATGTAATTACTACCTCCTTCACGGCAACTCATCAAGGTCTAATAGTTCACGAAGAGTAATACCTAAGTTGGCGCTTGTTCTC